>JASGAU010398463.1:0-15342 GCA_030220045.1 Australoheros facetus
AACCTTGTTTTGTTCCTTTTTTTGTTTTGTTTTTTGTTTTGTTTTGTTCCTATGTCGTTCTACATGTATGTGATTAAGGAGAAATTTAATACAAAGAGACATCAATACACTCTACCTGTCCAGGAAGATCTTGTAAATGTAAATGTATCACAAGCAAAGATATGTAAGTGTTGAATGTCATAATTGATGTCAATAAAAAATTGATCACAAAAAAAAAAGAATTTCCACAGGTGCCAATAATGGTACTAAAACCAAAAGGCAGAATTGTGTCTGTAACGCTATAAAGTATTAGAAAAATATATATATCACTTAAATTTTTATAAGAATTATAATCTAATTTTCTTTTTTTGCCTTTTTGAGATATTGACAGCATCTATTGTATTCAAAACCACTGATCACGGAGAAGTAATTTTTCAATTAACTGTCAGGAGGCATGAAAATGTCGTCTCTCCAAATGGCTAAAATGGATTTAACATTATTGTGCTTCACTTCTCATGCATCAAATTCAGCTGCTTTGTAGTTTCACTTTCCTGACATTCTTTCAGATTTGACCTAAAAGACTTGTGCCTCTCAACGCACTGATTCAACCTGACATTATTTGATCCATCTGATCTTAAAAACACTTTCCTATCTCACCATTGTAGGCCACAGAAAATTGTCTGGTTTATATCCTGTTGGTGTCAGTGGTAGCTGAAGGCAATGTGATGAATCAAAAAAGCTCTGGGAATCATTAGCAATTCTCCATTCCAAAGAGGGATTAAATATTATTTATAGGGCAGGGGGTAGACTTAAGTTCACTTCAATTGCTTCTGCCCCTGTTGTCAATCTAAATGATACGCTTGCAGGCATGAGGCCTTTATTAGAAAGTTGGATATTGGAGAGTTTAAATTCTCCCCTTTGCTGCAAGAAGTCTACATGATAAGCTGCAAACCAAATTGCACTGAATGAGCAGAGTACAAGAGACCAAAACTGAGAGACAACATGTAAACAGTTAGAATCCATGTAAGTATTCTGACCTACAAGTGATAATATTGCTACCGATAGTTTCCATTAAATATGGATTACATAATTAATAGATAATACAGGTTTTTGTAAAATTTAGAGCAGCAGCTGAAAATCCTTCCACTTTAGTTTGAATAGTCACCTCCAATGGAGAGTCATATACAGCAGTGTTTCTCTCCCGCTCTCTTTCCCTCTCTCACGGCGCTACCCCATTTTCCCCATTTGTCTAGGGTTATGGTGCACTAAAACACACTCCACTGCCTCCACTGACCCTGTCCAGCATCATAGATCTACATTACAGACTTGGACCTGCATAGGCTGTCTGTGTGACTGATTCTGCCACGTGCCCCTCCTCTCTGCACAAGGGCAGAACTCTGGGTGCTCCTAAAGTTTAGGGAAGGTTGGCAGGGCAATGATGTGCTACAATGAAATCATAACTTTTCATTTGTTTATGTAGACCCTTTTATTAGTTGGCAAAACTTCATCAATTACAGAATAAAACCTTTCAGATGGCATCTTTTTAGAGATAAACTCGTCCAACAGCGATGAATGAAAAGGCATGAAGAACGGGGCTTTGCTGCTGTATCTCAAGTCTTCAAAGTTCAAAGTTCTTTTTTTTGTGTCATCTCAACTTTTGAACATTTGTGGTGCAGGGGCTGAGTGATAAGGACAGTGGTGTCCTTCAGCACAGTCAAGTAGCACAAATTCTTTAGATGTTTACTGTGTAGCGTTTTAATTAGCACAACTGTAGCAATCACATTCATTTTGTCTGTCTGTCGGTCTAAAAGGAGCTCTGTTTTCAGCGTGGGTTTGAAAAGATTTCTTTTTAATAAGGCAATCTGCTCAATTTGTTTCAGAATTTATGCGTCCGTCACCTGCTTTCTAGCGCATTTCAAAATCCTTTGACATGGGACCGTGGCTTTATGAGCATCAGTTCTTTTTGGGATATTGATATAATGGCAGTGGAGGGTACTGACGGGCTATCCCCAGAGTGTGTCAGAATTCATTTAAGTCGAGGATATTTTGATGTATCTTCCTGCAGAAGAACGTTATTACCTGCTTGCCACGAACTGCGCCCTTCCATCTTTGCTCTGCACCTCTGTCTGTGTTGGTCTGTCTTTGTCACTGTGTATGCTGTCAGAGAAGATGAGAACGAAGGGAAAGGAAAAGCATCTCAGTATGACACAGCCTTCAAAATCTCAGATCCACTAAAAGCAGTTCCACGATGACGCCAACAAGGCTGAGCTGTCCTGTTTTAAATGTGTCAGTTCAATGCTTGACAAAAGCCCTTGGATTCCTAAAGGGGATATTTTCCAAAGGACTTGTTAGACAAGGCATTTTTACTTAACATTTACACTTTCACAGGCCCCAAAGGGATTGTGGATTTTAGTGGAAAAATGCATCAAAGAGCTGTTTTTATGTACTTGGTCTGATTAAATCAGCACATTCTTAAGTGATATTAATAATAACAACAACAAAAAGTGTTTTTTGCTTTGGGCTATTGAAAGACCAGTCTCAGCGTACACAAAAATCCAACTATTAATGAAACTAAACTATGAAAAACAAAATCACTTTCTTTAATTAAAAAAAAAAAAAACATCAGTTGGTGATATATATTAAAGGTGGTAAGGATCAGCCTTTACTTTGGATTTGATCAATCCTGTATTCTTTATGTGATCCACATACAGTATAAACTCCATAACTCTGAACGTATCCTAGAAATACAGCTCTTTCCTTACATTAAAAAAGGAAAAACAGAACATATAGCCATTGTTGTTCAGTTTAATCTCACTGAAGACCATTAAACTGCCTTATGTACTAGGTCGCAGTTGTCCGTCATATAGGAGACAGAAAGGGAGAAGGGAAATGAGAAGCTGATGGGAGTGTTCGAGATGACTTAGCTGTCCTCACCATGATAAAGTGGCATTGATTAACTCAGATTAAGACACTCAAGCCTGGCCTCCACTTCACCACTGTCATTTTTTTAAAGAAAGACAAGACTGAGGCAGACAATGTAATTTCTTCACACTGTGTGACAGATACAGTTGTTCTGGACCCATTGTTATCAAATATTTTTCACTGTCTGTGAGCTAAAATAGCTCATAACGCGCCATCTTTTGATATGGGCTTTAAAACTACAGATGATGTCATTATACTGCATATGTAACTTTATGACGTGGCGTTTAATCGGTGCTCTGGTTTTGTGAATATTCATGCAAATATGCTACGGCTGCCTTTTTCTTTTTCTTTTTTTACTACTTGAGAAGCAAAGAAATTAATGCAAAGAGAAGCTTAATTTTATCACAGCTGACAACTGCCATTAGCAGATCACACTCACATAACTTAACAGAACTTTGTGAAATTAAACCAGCACATTAATCTTCACCTTTGCAAAGAGCGTTTAATCTTATGGTTGCTCGTCTTGTAATTAATGATGTG
Organism: Australoheros facetus; assembly: GCA_030220045.1. NCBI lineage: Eukaryota > Metazoa > Chordata > Actinopteri > Cichliformes > Cichlidae > Australoheros > Australoheros facetus. The sequence continues at coordinate 3,442 of JASGAU010398463.1, forward strand.
GTTAAGAATTGATCTGTCATCAAATTAATGACCAAAGCTTGTGTTTACAGTGTTCTAATCTGAATATATGAACATCTTGCCTTTTTGTTTTTCTGTATATTTCAGTATATTCTTCTTCATTACTAAGTTTTTAACACCCGGCGCTGTGTTGCCATAATTAGTTGCCATAGTGATGATGGTGCATTTAAAAGATAAGACTTTTATTAAGCTTAAATAAATCCATTTAGAAAGGCAAAATGAAAATTACCCAGCTATGAACAATTTCAGGCAGTTGCGTATTAGCGATATGTGATTAAACTGAAATGTAAAATCAGTTAGCTATGGCTCATTAAAAGCAAGAAACCCACATGAAACCTCAGTTCAAGGAGCGTTCAGGAGTTCAGCAGAGATGCTAGTGTTTAAATGTTAAATACAGGCACTGGAGAGGGCACAAGTTTTTGATCAGGCTAAGTGAAAATGATTTGCTGTAATCTTGTTGCAGACCTGGCCAAGCAGCTTCATGATTTCCTCTCTATAAAGCATGGAGCTGTGTTTAATTCCTTTAAAGCTCTCTAGTAACTACATCTAATCCTGCACTCTTAATTTCACAAATTCTTGTTTCTCAAGAATCACTGACTGCTTATTCCTCAGAGTCATTTCTTCATGATGAAATATTAAAATCCTTCTAAATGAAGTGGATCGCTGTCTGTCATTTGATCACATAGGGGGAAAAGAAGGGAAAAAACTCATGCCAGTAGCCTGTAGTGTTAGTATGAAACGGACATTTGCTTATTTGTAATACCCAGGGCACCACTCTGACCAGCCATGCTGGAAGGACAAGCAGGGCAATAAAATGCAAGGACACAGAATCCCTTCCCACCACCACCACCGCTGCCACCACTCACCCATCATTCTGCTCTTCCCTCCCCACTCACAATAAGGAGGGAAATGATGCGTTAAACACGGTGGAGCCACTCGTTCTATAAAATAGCGCCATGAAGGAGAGGAGATATTGCCGGTAAAAAACGCAGAAATGACAACTCGTTATTCAAAGTTCTCAGAGACTCTGCCTGCAGTTTTATGACTATGAGTTCCACAACTGGGCACGATGATGAATCTGCCCGCAAATACCAACACACAGCAGATGTAGCCTAAAATCAACTAAGAAGACAGTCAGCCATTCATCACCACTACTATGGATATGCGGGTGGCACTGCTAGTTACTCCTAGAAAATTTATGAAAACATCAAAGTGACAAACGTTGGCTGAAGACGAGGATGCTACTTTCAGTTAGAGATGGATTCCATTTTGGTCCTTTTGTTGCACCAATTTAACATTTTTACATTTGGCTCAATGGCCACCAATTCCCTTGCTTAACCTTTCACTCACATTGATTGTTTGTTTTTGTTAATGTTTTTTTAATGAATTCCAGGCTCAGACTACTCCATATTTTAAATGGGCATTGTGTCAGATTGGTCATTTTATAGGCCTTTTCATGACTAGGAGACATAACAGAATACTAGTTGCTCCCGCCCAATCAACCATCTTTGCTTTCTTCTACCACATGCATGCTGTACTGTTAGATCCATTATTTGTTGGACAAAGACAGTTTTTATGGTTTTGCCTCTGTACACCACCACAATGGATTTTAAATTAAACAATCAAAATGTGATTGAAGTGCAGCGTTTCACCTTTAATTCAATGAGTTTGACAAAAGCATTTCATTCCCTGTTTAGGAATAACAACGATTTTTATTAATAGTCGCCCATTTTTAGAGGCTCAAAATTTATTGGAGGATTGACTGACAGCAGTTTCATGGCCAGGTGAGGCCTGTTTCCTTGCCATTTCATGGCAGTGAAGCAGATATAATATCTGAAGTTAATTTGAAAAAAAAAAAAGATTAGATAGAGAGCAAAAACTTTGGCAGCGGCCAACTCAAGAATCTAGTTACAGTCTTAAAAAGAAGGAACGCATCGACCACCTCGGCAACACCAAAATGGCCTGGAAGACCACGGTAAATTGCACAATGACAGAATTATTTCCACGGTTAAAAAAACAACTTCACAACATCTAACCAAGTTCAGAACACTCTCGAGGTGGTAGACATATCATTGTCAAAGTATATAATCAAGTGACATGTTCATGAATGGAAATACAGAGGGTTTATAACAAGGTTCAAACCACTGCACTGGTAAATTGCACTGGTTACACTCAAGAAGAAGAAGGCCAGACCAGAGTTTGCCAGAAAACTTCTAAAAGAGCCGTTCTGCGTCTGTCCAAATAATTTTTTTCAGATGACCATGTATCAGAATGCTGGGAAGAGAAAAGTGCGGAGAGGGAGACAAACAGCTCATGAGCAGAAGCATCCCACATCATCTGTCAAATATGATGGGGGCAATGTTAAGGCATGGGCATGAATGGCTGCCAGTGGAACTGGGTCACTAGTGCTTATAGATTATGTTACTGCCCTTCACAGAGCAAATGGATAATGACCCAAAACATGCTGCNATTTAAAAGTATCATAGTTTATCTAATTAATTTTGAGCCTCTGAAAATGAGGTACTAGGTTTCAAAATGGCTGTAATTATGTATTAGTTAATGCCATTTTTTTGTAGAACCTTTGAATTAAAACTGAAAGTCTGTGCTTCGATCACATATTGATTGCTTGATTTAAAATCCACTGTGGTGGTGTACGGCAGAAAAACTACAAAAAATGTGTCTTTGTATGCAGACAACTGTATGCAGACAATGCCAGTTGAAGCTGTGTACATGATACTGACTCACTTCTCCATTACACATTTGCACCAAGCAAATCAGCAACATAATCATCCTTTGGCTTTGCTGTGTTTACAGTTTTACACAGCTGAGCAGAGCAGAAAAATAAACTGTCAACAGCCGGCGGAGCACCCAGGGCTCCTATTGGTCAGCCTCACAGGGGTGACAGAAGCAGTGAGGAAAACTCAAAATTCTAACATGCTAGTCTTTCTGTAAGGATATCATGATGCAGATGCATCATTGCAGTGCTTTTACAGGATTCAACTGTACACACAAGCAAATATAGCTTTCTACAAATCTCCCAAGTCCAAAGGCAGCTGGGATATTCAGGAGTATCAGGTTAAAATGTTTGCGGCTACGCTTAAACTTTTTGCTCTGTGGACTGTAAAAGGATCTCAGGAAGCACCAGATAGACTGCAGAAATATAACACACACACACACACGTACAAATATGCATGATATGTTTAATACAGAGGAAACACAGCTGATATTGAGGAGACTGAAGGTAAAATTGAATTGCTAAACGTCATTTGTCAGTGGAGGAAGAACCGAGAAGGTGGAAAGAGAAATCAAGAGCAACACCAGAGTCAGAACACACACACACGCTGCTCTTCGCAGGAAAGCAGAAAAAGTCAGTCATTACATTCTTCCAAATCTACTATGTAAGAATATTTACTATTTTTGTGCTGTCAACATTCTATTGTTAGGCTTGACTGGATACTTTGTGTCTGAAGAGGAAAATATGAGGCTGAGGATATTGCACATAACAATGTCATTTTTAAAAAGGTAGTAACATCCTCTCTGTGGTTATGTTTTTAGTTCTGAACTTCTGTAATTGAAGTTGAGCAACACATAAACAAACGCTACACAAGTATATAGGAATGTTACATATAATATTGTTAATGTTATTTGTGTTTAGCCTACACATATATGCAGCATGTCTAGATTTCTCCAAATGTTTTGATGATGAAAACAAATGAAACGAGTCAGTTAAATATTGAATTCAGTTCATTGCATGCCTAATAGGCAACAGCCCTGGACAGCTACTGGATTGGACGTCGCAAGCTACCGAGTTGAACAGCGCATGCTACCCAAGTGATGCCACTGCTATGATCAGCAACCCTGGACAGCATATGACATTGACTGCACAGTGCAAGATTCGGTCTGGTTGGTGCAGATTGCCTGGATGAGTGTTATATTGTTTGGTCAAGTCCTCCATGGGGCTGTCTGTGGCCCAAGAGGTAGATTGATCCTTGGCTTCCCTAGGGTGAACAAGGCTTGTAGTATGAAAGCACTTTGAGTATTCAACTTGAGTAGAAAAGTGTTATATACAGTAAGTGGCAGTCTAGTTCAATGTGAACAAAGTTCACTAAGTGTATTGTGCGCAAATGTATTTGAGCAGTTTTTAGGCAGTGCAGACTGTTTCTTTTACCCATTGAAATGACCATTTAAACCCAAGAAGTAGCTCACATAAACGTAGTACATTTCTTCTTAACATTATCACCACTGTGCTAAAATATATTTTTTCTGTTGAACTGATTACATTAAATAATTCTGCAGAACAGACTACTTCAGGTTGCCCTGTGTCTTTGTCTTCTAAAAGCACAGTTTTAACTGAAAAGTTGAAGACCATATATGGTCCTACATACCCATCGGACAAAATAATAAAGATCTGCGTTACGTTATTATTCTGTGTCGTGCACTGTTATGCTCAAAGGCCTTTAAAGTCATCTTTCAGCCGTGAACAGACTGTGTTATTAAAATTTTGTTCAATACTCCAGGGCAATTGATGAACCTGGTCATGGCTGAATGCCTGTGCAGAACCACATTACATTTAAGGTGCATTTTCTTCATTTGTGCATCCTCCACTTGAGTAGATCCAATATTTAAGATGAAATCTGCTCAGTGAAAGGCTGTGCCTGATTGTCCAAAGCGAATCCAAACTCATAAAAAAGAGAAAATTTGATGTGACAAATATTTCATTTTTGGAGAACTGTAAGTCAGTTTGTGCCGCTGCTTTCAGAAAAGACAGGTACATTAAAGCTCGGGTGTTTGTTGTGCAGACTGCAATAGCACCGGGCTCTATTGATTTAGCAGCCAGCTACTGGCATAATCAAAGCCCACCCCAGAGGCAGCACTGTCAGTGCTCTGCTGCACTCCAATCATATTCACACTTGATCACATCCCAAAGAGCTTGTCACCTCAGTGTTTTTTGACACTTAAACCCAATATGTACACTCCCCAACTTGTAAAATGGACGCTGACCTCTTTCTCCTTTGGAAAAATGCAGGCTCCAGTGCCCTTTGAATGAGATGTTGTTTTACACCAGCACCATGGATTGCCTGTTAATGCCATGCATTATGCACCTAACCCACTGAAGAAAGCACATAACCTGACTTGGTGAGGTAATATTGGTTTATGGATGAGTAAAATCCATTCAATAACTTTTGCACTTACTGACTTTACACAATGTCAAAATACAAGTGAGAATGGCTCAATACAAGCAAATATATGAACAGTACATATGCTGGTATCTTGAATAGACAAATAACCAATAAATATGCAGAATGCACAGAGGGAAGCATCATCGATCCAGTCTTTGGTGCCCCAAAGTCAGTGGGAGGGTTATTCTTGCTGTCATTTAAGGACTAGCTGGTTTCACATGGTCAAACCACCAAGTTTAAAAAGTTAAGCAAAAAAGAAATTAATTAACAAACTAACTGTTGGCTCCAAACAGTCTCTGACTCCAATTAAAGAATAAAATAATTTCTTGTATGTGTACGCATACTTGGCCAATGAAGCTGATTCTGATTCTTTTTGAAATATTAAAGTGAATAATGTTTTATCAACAAGTCATCAAGACTCTTTCTGTTCAGTATGCAGGTGATTCCATAAAAAAAAAAAAATAATTCCATCATTAAGCAGATGAAAGCTTTGATCAAAGGTTTTCTGACCTGACCAATAATAATAGAAAAAAACGTAGTTCATTAAAATATCGCCACTATGACCTCCTCTCCATGTGAAAAATTGCGAGTGTGCTAGTGGTCCTGCTATGTTTGGATGACTCCATGGAAGTCCTGTTCTGGTGACTTACGTGTGCCTATATGTTATATCACACTGACCTCAAACTTGTGCCCAACCAAATAACTTCTTTGTCAGACTGAGACAGCTTTCATGATGAAGATCATAGGGTTGGGTCCCTGGCTCTGACTCAGTGAAGAAGTCTGTAGAGTTCAAGCCCGAAGGCACCTTTCAGGTGAGAAGCACAATCATGCTGCTTTTTGTCATGTGCAAGCTTTTGAACTGTGAATTCCTCCCCAGGGTCAGAGTGCCAATGCAGACTTCTGTTGTAAGCTCCTGAGATATCCAAGGAAGAACATTTGCAATAACATAACTGAAATGTTTGCTTTTAATGCTTTTAATGGATGTAGTCACACTTTTTTTTTTTACATGCGACATGATGCTACACCGCAAATATATTTTTCTACTGTGTGTGTCTCTAGTGAGATTTAAAATTTCACTCCTTGCCTCTGACTTTTTGCCCAAACATAAACAGGATGGTGAGTGCCAGAATGTCAGACTCAAAGTTTCAAAATAGTGCAAAAGGTGGTCTCACAAAAAGCCCAAAGCTGAGGACAGAAAGGTGAAGTGAATATATTATTATGCCTTTAAAGTTGAGAACAGCTCATTTCATTACTGTAAGTGCAATAAAAGCTTTTGTATTAATCTGTCCAAAACTAACAAGCAGCTAACAATGTACAGACTTAGGTTTCAAACAGCCAAAATTTCTGTTCATTAAAAATCACTCAACCCAAGCTCAAATGCTAGAGGCTCCCCAGAGAGCAAAGTGACTACGGAACAGAATCACCCCGGATGTATCACAGACTCCATAATGGATCCACAAACCAGGTCAGGATCGGAATCCACTTGCACATCGGTACAGATCTGCAGTGGATCAGGATTACAGATCTGGAAGTGAGGGGATCTTCCTCACTCATGCGGCCCAGAGCCATTTCGGATCTGTTCATGTTTCAAGTGTATCCGGCCAGAAGCCATACATATTCCAAGCTCATCCGGCCCGGATCCATTTTGGTTCGCTCCCTGTGGGTTGTTGTTGTCACCTGTCCTGACAGCTAGCAGCAACAACAGCTGGTTATAAGCTAATATTATGCCAGCTAACTTTAGGCTCAAGTTTCCAAAAATCCCACTTTCCCTCTGATACAGTCTGATCACATCATCACTTTGTATGAGAGTTTATTCTCTAAGTGTTGCAGTTCACTGATGACAGATCCACTTCAAAGACAGTTTCACTAACAGAGGCTAACAGCGGTATAAACACCAGCGCTTACCGACAGAAAAAGGTCAGGGTGTCCTCAACAGCTCACCTCAGTATCACTGAAGCTGGTCAGAAGTGCTTCACTGACTCACCGACTTGTATTGAACTCCTTTGACAAAGTTTTCCAGCCTCCACCAGAGCAAACATGTGGATGCTTCTCACCAGGCACACTGACTGCTGAGTTAAACAGTGGACTGACTGCAGCACTCACTAAGCAGAGTATTAAACTGACACTGACATTATTCAAAGATGTTAAAAATATAGCGTGCACGTTAGTTTGACCATCGTAAGATAACAACTTGCTTATTATGTAAGTTAAAACAAACAAAGTAGAGACAGAGTCCACAAGGGAACAAGGGTTTGATGTGGTTTGCATGCTGTTAATTGGTCCAAACTATATGATTAATTATTAAAGAATGTTTTTGTTTTTTTTATGTTTTGTGATTTCAAAATGGTTGAGCAACTTTGTATTATACTGCACACTATAAGCAGACACATGCAATATTTCCATGCTCTGGATGTATTTATTTCATCGCTCTCACTGCCAGACTCTACAGTATACATGAACATGTTGTCTGGGGAAAATCAATATAGGAGGCTGCAAAAACGAGATTTGCTCAGAGTTAGCTCAAGCTGTCTGGAGTGTTCAGCATCAGCGAGCTTCAACCAATGGAAAGTCCTTAGAGACAAAGCCGTATCTCTCTTCTGTCTATCTAACTACCCCTGTCTGGCATTATTTAGCTTCTGGTCATCCTGGTCTATACTGTCTCGACTCTAGCCTTTAGTATTACATTTTTTTCACAATTCTGCTGCCTTTTCTCCAAATCTGTGAGGCAGAAAGAGTTTGAAAAGAAGTTTACACAACTTTTTCTCAATTTGTCGCATTGTCCGGTAAGTGATGATCACACTTGGTTTTGGAAGAAAACTCATGTGACGTTTGTCGGCCTAGTTTTTTTCCTATGGGAATGAAAAAGCCTATTGGATGAGAAAATATCAAAGAAACAGATGTAGAACTCCTTACCACCACAGGGAAATGGAGCATGTCACATACAGCACTGACCCTGGAAAAGTAATTGATTGATATACGGTCGGATAGTTTAATGACAGACAGCATTCCACCAGAGAGTGCCTGGCAAAAAGACATCACCGGTAAACTGTGTACAAATCACCATTCTAGCAAATGTGCTGCTTTCTGTCAACCTGCATCTGGCTAGCGGGGCAAGTGATTGATGACAGCTGTCAGTCTGCTATCCACTCCACCTCGTCACCCCTGCAGGATGCCAGTTCTGCTGCAGTAAGAGTCCATCTCCCTACCCTAGTGGATCTGACAGTAGAGCCACATCAAAACTAGGTCTTGTTCACCCAGTCAGCAGCAGCTGCCCTCTCTTTCTCTTCAAAATCTGATCCAGAAAACTAGGCATGGGCGCTTGCAACGATGATGTAGATCTACTCTGACTGAAGTGTAATCAGTTTTCTAGGACGTGTACAACATTGGGACATTCGGCTGAGCTTTACCAGCCATTACAATGCAAGGTAAAGCAAACAGCTAACTGAAATAACTACAGGTTAGCTGCTAAAGATGATACAGTGAGAGTGAAAGAAAAAGAGAAATGCCAGACCTGGAATGTCAACTAAAATCTAGAGAGCTGCTGATCATTACCATGCAAATGTGGTTTGGCTCTAAATAAACCTGCCAGAAAGATGACTGAAAGGCTGTGAATTTGTTAATTAGTCTAAGTAAGATCACAGGCCCCAACATTTAGATCAAAGAAAGTAGCTTTACTTTCATTTTTCTAGCAGAGGTTGGGATACAGCGCCACAGAAGGGTTATGTGTTTTTTTGTTTGTTTTTTTTTACTCGTGGAATCAAACAGGTGGCTACTGAAGCATTTGAACTACCACATGCACAAGGGAATCGCAGACAGACATAGAAAGCACCAAGTTTTGCAACATATCAAGACAAGGTATTGTATAGATTACATGCACCTTCAATCAGGCATCAGAGGTTATTACAGTAATTACTGACCTGCTGGATGGTAAACAGAAAAACATCTGTTTTTGCATTTAACAAGGGTAGCAGTTGTGATTTTATATGCTTAGATGGTCTTATCTTGCACTTACTTATCTTGCATTTTACATAGTTCTCTGCATTTGCATTCCCAGTGGAAAATGACATATGCTCTTTTTAATAAGAATCTTTATCACATACGTTTAAAATTTTGCTGGTTTGAATTATGACACTTCATTTGCCATCTGTTTTGTCCCCACATCGACCTCATCAGCTACACAACTCCTTTTTCTGCCAGATGCCCACTGGCTGAAAGCCACAGATACACTATTAAAAGCTCAACACATGACAGCATGAATACAGACTCAACATACTATACCATAAAGACTGCACAGAGGAAAAAAAACACCGAAAAACTGATGCTTTGTAAAGGAGCAAAATATGACCACATATGAGCAATGGTCTGAAGGTACAGTATTAGTGTAGTGTGACTCAGAAGTGTTGCTGCTCCTAACCATAATAATTCAATAAACTTGATGACTCATGAAATCAATGATTGATTATCCATAAAATATCTCTATATATCCTAACAGAGTGTTACAGGGCAGACTGCAACATGATTAATCCAGCAGTCAATAACTCACGACCTTCTGGCTGAAGCGCTGCTTGGAAAAATATTCATAAGAAAAAAAAAAACAAATCCATCACATGAGCACAAATAATAAAGAAACACTCTAGATAATATTGTCTTCTCACTATTGATTTAAGTACATAGGCTTGATTTTTTTTTTCAAATTTAATTGAATGGACACTGGCAGAAAATCGAAACTTTGCACAGGGGTGGTAAAAATTCAAAAGCAGAGAGGAAAGCTGATTACTTCACCGAGGCATGTTGTCACTCCTTAAAAGAAGGCTGCAGTAGACTTTTTTTTTTTTTTTTTTGCTGCTGTGTGTCTGTTGAAGTTGTAAAAATCAAAATTACTGCTCACCTCCTGGATGAATGATGTGAATTTATGAAGGCATAGTTACAAATTAATGATGCACACAGATGTGTTTTCTGAACCACGCTTTAAACACTGTAATGCACCAACTTGACAATCAAAAATTGCTCTCAGGAAGTTGAGATTAAAACAAATTGCTTCCCTTTTTTTTTTCCATTAACATTTTTTTGTATAACTACTTCTAAGATAGCCAAAGCAAATTCATGGAGCCATTTATCTCAAGACCTCAAGCTGTAATTCTTTATATATCTGAGAGTAAAATGATAGAGATTCTCACTGGACTCGGTTGTTAGCAGCAGATATGACTGGTTATTTGTGCATGTTCCCTCTGGTGGCGTTTGTCAAAGTGGATTAAAAACATAAATATGTTGGGGGAATCCAATAACCATGTGCAGTGAAGGAAGAATATGTATCATCTACACCTCACAAACACAAAATGTCAGCAAGCATAGCTGCAGCTGTAACCTTGACAATGACAATAATGCCTATTAAAATAGAAAAAAAAATGATGACTTTGCCCCGCGGGATTACCCTGTCTGATTTGACTATGCATCGCTGTTGCGGTCACAAGTGGCTGGCATCATAAATCTTGTTACAGTGTGATCATAACACAAGCACAACCTGTGATTGATTACCTCATAAACATAGTTTACAGAGTATGATGTTAAGTTTCACAAAGGTAAGACACAAAGGTATATCTGAACTGAACCCATATTACAGCCCCATACAGTGTATACCAGAATCACTACTGATTGTAGTGACAAGTTAGTTTATCTAGCCACATTTGATTCACTGCATTCACTATGCAATTAATAACAATCCATCTAAACTTGTTCAGATCACCTGTCTGTGACCAATAGGCATTACCTACTTTGTGCTGCTATTGTCATTAGCGTGATGGTTATGGCCGTTGTTATAGGCTTCCATTTGAACAACAGTAGCAAGTTCAGCCTTTACACTGTAAACCTGGATAAGTTGAATCTACTTTAAAAAAAACAAGGTAACTCTTTGCCTTAAATTTTCTGAGTAATGAAACAGTTCATTTAACTCAGCCTGTTAAGTAAGAACTACTGCATTTCCAATTGAACTAAATTGTATGTTCTAATTGACCAAACTTATCTTTTATAGTTCATGAAAAAATAAGATGCAGGATACCCCCCTGTACAGGTCACCAGCCTGTTGTAGGGCTGACTCAGACAACCATTCACACTTGTGGGCAATTTAGAGAGACTAATTAACGTAACCCCAGTAACTGCATGTCTTCAGATTGTGGGAGGAAACCCATGCAGACACAGGGAGAACATATAAACTCCACACAGCAAGAGTCCCAGGCTAAGGTGGAATTGAACCCAGACTATTAGATAGCTATTCTAGCTGTGAGGCAGCAGTGCTAACCACCACGCCACCATGCCACCCAATAACACAAATATTTTTTTACAGTGTTGAACTGTGTCTGTTTAAATTTGGTAAATAAACATGATAAAACTCACCCCTGCTGAATGCTGGTACATTAACATTTACAAATAACATTTGTCCATGGAACAATAAAAAAACTATACGAGAGAGCGTTGTGAACAAAAACACCAAATGTCTACTATTCCAAACAGCGAGAGGCCTGGGCCAAGCCGGAATTGAACCCAGACCTTCTAGATGGCATCATGCCACCTTGCAGCTGTGCGTTAATCCAGTTTGTTAAAACTGGCATAAACTAGATTTTTAGCAGGTGCAAAACTTGATGATATTAAGTTGTTTGAACTCAAACACATGATTACAATAAGATAGACCATCAAAAAGTACAGTCTA
>JASGAU010398465.1:0-12025 GCA_030220045.1 Australoheros facetus
CAAAATTAGAGTTTGCAAAACACTTTGAAGTTTTCTACTACCTTTAAGACCACATTGTTGTGGCATTTGTTATGTTCAAGCTGTGTTTTTGAAGTGGACAAGTGCACTTTTTATTTGAAAGAAGATATATATTATATGATAAAGTTCTTTTTTGTGTTTATTTAATTCCTATTGAAGACACTTTGATGAGAATGGCTATGTTGTTAATTAAATTGCACTTTTTATTTGAAAGAAGAAATTCAAAACATGATAAAGTACTTTTTTCTTTGTGTTTATTTGATTCCTATTCAAGACACTTTGATAAGAATGACTCTATTGTTAATATCATTTTTTAACATTTTTGGCTGGTGGTGTGCCTCGTGACTTTTTCAATGAAAAAAATGCACTTCGGCTCAAAAAAGGTTGAAAAACACTGTCTTAAGCCACAGTAAGTGCTGCAAAAAAAAAAGTATACCATCACTGTGGAGAAGGTAATACGAGAAAATGTGGCTCCAAAGCAGATGCCTGTTATACCCGGCATCTGCTAAATAACTCTGTGATGACTCTGTGTGTGTGTGTGTGTGTGTGTGTGTGTGTGTGTGTGTGTGTGTGTGTGTGTGTGTGTGTGTGTGTGTGTGTGTTCTCCTGCACACTTATGTGTCAGTATGGGCAATATCTAAAGACGAACTGACAAATACAATTTTAAGAGGACTGAAAATGTGCATATTGCAGCGCCACTGGACTGCATGTTTAAAGCTTGCCAAATTTGACGTTCTTCTAAATATTCACTCTGCTCTTTCTCTTTAGGAAGTCCATGTTTCTTCATTTGTGGTTTTCATTTGTCACATGATGTACATATTCCAAACCACTTTTTTTTCAATTCTTCCATGACAGATTTACAGAGGCAGGAAGCCAGACAGCTGCAAAATAACTCAGATGTAACAGCCCAGCAGCAACTTCAGACTGTCCTGCCTCAAGCTCTGATTGACCATCTGATTGATTACATATTATTCACTGCCAAGAAACACACACACACTATGTCGTGCTAAAATTTTCAAATGCCACTGGCCATATTGTCTCTCCGTTTCAGTCCCCTGCTGGATTCGTGCTTCATTAAAGAGAGCCATGGTTGCCATGGAAACATCCACCAGAAAGGGTAAACTGGCAATGTGCTCATGTCTCTACATTGTCAGAACGCTGTCAATATGAACGGTACCTCCTACAGTCAGTTATGACACTGCTTAACGTGATGCTCAGAGTAATTTGCCTGCGTGAGTGTTTCTCAGCCTCACTGTGCTCGTATGAGCAGCATATTTCAGGGCTTTCAGCAGTCACAGGAAAAACTGCGTAAAAGAGGCTACGGAGCGCAACTGTCTTTGAAACAGGAGAGACTCTCTCTCATCAGACTGGTCTGTCTGAAGAAGCCCAGACTGGGAGGCTTTCTGCCAGTAGAGGCACTGGATCAAAGGCAAACTCTCACTTCATGGCCTTTTCATGGCAGCCCACTTTGCAAAGTCAGCCCATTTGTTTCCCATTGAACATCAGAAGAGAGTGGTGGCACTCATCATTAAGGGAAGCTTTTCAGCCTCTTATTATTATTATTATTATTATTTTTGTATCCACCCCCTCCCATTCCTGCTTGCTTTCAAAATAAGCCTGAAAATTTCAGAGTTTTGCAAAGTTTGTTACAACAGAGGGATAAAGAAGAAAGAGGTTCAGCACACTTTGTGTTAGCTGGCTCGACAAAACCTAAAACCCCAGTTGGAGATAACGGGCTTCACAGCGGTGGTTATCAACTCTCTCCGTTGAGTCTGCTTTGGGCTCTGTGTGTGCTCACATAAAAACGGGCAGGTCACGAGAGCCGCCTCTTCAGAGATGTTACCAGATGATGATAAAATGGTGACTACAATCATAACATAAAACATAAAACAAAAAATGCAGTGCTGCTGCAAACAAGATAAGAGAGTAATGCTGCAGAAAACCATTAATCTTGGGATTTATTACACAGAGCGATGAAATAATAATTTTAATTCAAGTTAATAATTTTATCCCTCTCATTGCTGTTGTTTATTTCTAAGGTGATGGATGCACATTCCTGTGACAATGCAAAAGCTGCAAAAACTGTGGAATGCAAAAATTTCAAAAACATTTTTAACACCAGCTCAGCTACGGTGAAGTAACAGAACTTGGGTATGCTACTTCATGCTATTTGGGGTAAATGCCCATCTCACACAAATGACACATAAAAGAACTTTACTTCTTACATGGTGTATAAATAAAAGAACTTACATTTTGACATGGCAGTGAACTTACCAGCTTCACAGCGATTGTCATGCTAGCTGCTGCATTTTGTGAACTGTTGTTGAATCTCTGACCACTGAAAAGTTAAAATGTGTAATCAGCAACTAATGTCATAACACACATAGCGTCAATGCCTGATCAAACTCTGCCTCTGTTTGCTAGCTTGCTAACATCGGTGCTGACCCATGTAGGCTCCAGAGCAAAAGAACTTGATTTTAATTGTAGTTGTAAAAGTACGTCAGCTGAGGGGGAACAGTAACCTGGTTGGATGGGAATGGACCCCTAAGGTCCACACATAACACCAACACTGTTGTTACCATCAGCCCTCATTACTGTAACAGTGTAAGCATAGAAGTACCAAACTGTATCTTGTCCTAGATACCACCAAAAAATCTGCAATTAAAAAATGTTTTCCCAAGTCACTCTTACTGATAAGCTGCCCACATGTGTGATTGTGTAATTTATAATTGTAAATATGTGGGCTACTTTGGTGATCTGGAAACAAAGTAGCCCATCTCCACGCTGGGATAGGCTCTCCTAAAGGCCATTTGGTTTTCTTAGCACTATACAATGTACCTTTCTGAACACTAATTTGAATACTAACCTTGTAATGACATATTTTTAAATCATGGTAGTTGATATAAACATTTCTTTTACTAGAGTTCAATATCTCACATCAGTGAAGTGTGGTTGGTTTGCCAGGTCCAGAGAGACACAGCTGATTACGAATACCTTTTATTAGTCCCACAATGGGGAAATTACAGTTAACAGAACACCCATCCAAGAAATACAACATAGACAAACACAAACAGGGGGGACAGGTGTCTGAGGTCGTGCAGCCGTTTCACCGGCGCTACCTTTAGCAGAAAAACAGAAAGAGATACACTGGGATAGGTAGGTTAAAAAAAAACATCTCGTACTGTGTTCATTATGAACACCTTACGAGGTTCCACGAGTGCTTTTAAGTGTGTTGTAACTACAGTAGCATGTAGTTACAACACTAAAATAACAATAACTACATGGCCCCACATTACTAAGGTCACTTCTAATGCCAAAGCTGATGAGTCAGTTAAAATTCCTGAAGCTTAACCAGTGCTCACATTCAAAGTCCAGAGAGGCTGACCTGTGCTCAAGACTAAGCTTCTTTATGTTTTTGGTTTCTTGTAAAAGTCGGTTCCCTCTTTTAAGCAAACAAAGACGGTGCAGAGTCTCTGTAATGCTTTTCAGTCTCAGGGCATGAGAATTGTATGTTTCTATTCAGGCTCACGCAGCCTACACAGACACTCTCAGTTTCACACCAGGTCAAAGAAGTACATAGCTTCAAAGTAGCCCAGCTTGTTGTTGCTGTTACTGGCGTTATCTTTTTTCACTGCAATATTGCACAAGTGAGTTGCCATTGCACGCGCATGCACACACACACACACACACACACACACACACACACAAATGCACACAGGGTCAGAGATAATTGAGCCCTGGGCTTTGGGAAGGCAGGCTAATGCCATCTGGTGCCCAGAGTTCATGCTGAGAAACCATGAGTTCCACACCTGGGAAACGCTAATGCCTGCAACTGTTGTTGGACCTCCAACTGCACACCCACCTGCCTCCACACCAACAGCTTCAACTCATTTCACAAAAATTCATTAAAACCTGAGT
This sequence comes from Australoheros facetus, assembly GCA_030220045.1. Taxonomy (NCBI): domain Eukaryota; kingdom Metazoa; phylum Chordata; class Actinopteri; order Cichliformes; family Cichlidae; genus Australoheros; species Australoheros facetus. The sequence goes on from JASGAU010398465.1 coordinate 3,937, forward strand.
TTCACCCTGAGATAATGTTACACATTTAACATCAGTGCTCTGTCATATTATCACGTGTATCTCAGATAGGGGCCGCCTTTAGACAGTAAGAAAGAATGTGCTGTAACTTCCACTGCATCCTTACTACAGTTAAATTACCCACACAGGTGGACATGTGTTTGTAATTCCATCAAAAATGCTCCAGGTTCAAGGTGCTAACACCACTATCATGGCCAAGAGGACCATTTCAGTGACTTCAGTTAGCTGAGTTAGCAGAAGGGTTCTGTTATGAAGGAGAAAAGTAGCTATAGAGACAAAACAAAAAACAAAAAAAACCCTCCATTGAAAAAACTGCAGTTTTTAGCACTTTGTGTTGTCTTCTTTTTGCAGCTGCATAGGCTACAGAGTGGTGTACACCCTGGACAGGTTGCAGTCTATCACAACAGTAGGATTATATCACATGCTTTTCTTTTAAAGCAGCTGCTGGAAACAAAGTTGATGAAGACAGTGAGAGTGAACCACCACCACAGAAACAAATCAATTTCCCAGATATGGTTTGTGGGACACCATAAAACCACAATAATATGCCAAATTCCACTTTGTGGGTTGGAACTGCACAGAGTGGTGACATTGTACTTTCCTTTCAGTTTAGTACAAGTTTGTAACAAACACCAGCTTTGCAAGTGTACTGTAAATACTACTTTGTAAAGGAGAATAGCACTGTGGTATTACATTAAACTTTTCATGAAAGTTTACTTAAACGTCTAGACGGACCTCTAGCCTTTCAGGTTTCCATCTACCTGAAGACAAATATTTGCTCTCCAAGTGTTGTATTTCTGGAATGTTCATGCATTTTAAAGCAGCGAGTGCTTTTAAGTGTGTTGTTCAAGGGCACGCCACATTCAGATCTTCAGAATTATAGATTGGAAAGCTGAGATGAAAAAAAAGAAAAAATCATACCTAGAAGACAAATAAGGGCAATATAAAAGAAGGCTGTGAATCATTTTTCTCTCAAAATGCTTTCAAAAGTAACCAAAGCATCAAGAAGCTCTCTGCAGCAAACTGAAAAACAAATAAATGGCAGTAAGAAAAGACAGCAAATAATGTCCTTTTGATAGTGGTGATATGATGGTGGAGTGACGGTGGGCACACATGAACTTATTTTTTCTTCTAAGTATGACTCATCATGGAATCCATATCAAAATCAGTTTTCCTGCAGCACATAAATAATCCACAACTTTCCAGATCCAATCAGTGATTACCTGGCCTGAGTCCTTGTGACAGTCACAAAAATTCCTGTTTTCACAACAGCCAGTAACAAGGGGTCATGGGATTTTTACTGCTGGAGATGAATTTCAAGTTGCCGTGAATGAGTCTCTCCCATTTCTCTGCTAAAACACAGGCAGCACTCTTACCCAGAGACAGAGAGAGGGAGGGAGAGAGGAAGAGCGAAAGAGGAAGAGACGGCACTTACAGCATACAGAAAGAGGTAGAGAAAGAGTTTGAGTGGAGAGAGCGTGAAGAGGCTGAGTGTGACAGCGCCGAATGAGAGAAGGAAGAGGAGGAGGAGGAGGAGGGACCGAGTGGCAAGGAAAGGGAGGGAGAAGCTGAGAGGGGGACGGACTGAGCGAGTGAAGGGAGGGAGCACCAGAGAAGGGGAAAGTAGATGAGAGGGGAGAAGTAAAGAGGGAAACTGAGGGAGTCAGGAGAAGAGAAGAGACTAAAAGGAAAGGAGCACAAAAAAAGGAGGAAAGATCAGCAAATAAGCCTAGTAGCATTCCTCTCACAGCTGCAGTGATCCAGGCTGGGAGGGGAACTTCAGCTCACCAGGAGAAATTTAAAAAAAACACAAGAATTTATATTTCTTTTCTCTGGGTTAAGAAACCAGAAACTCCTGTAAAGAGGAAAGGGAGCAAGAAGAGAATCAGAGAGCTTCTGCAGCTTCCGAGTGTCCTGCAGGGAAAGATGGATTCAGACTCTGGAGAGCAGAGTGACGGAGACCTCTCTCCAGGTAAGGCCACAAGACCCTTACAGGTCACCACAACACCAGTTTCTGGCATGTCCTGCTAACTGGAATTTAAGCAGACTTCAATTCAGAAGTTCTGTGAGTTCTTTATTCCTTTTTTCCCAGCACATTTTCAGCATTTTTTACTCTCAGCATAAACACATTTACTGCAACTCAGTGCCATTTCACTCATGCATGCAGGCTCTTTCCAGTGATGATCAGCTTGCCTACAAATCTGAGTCGTTCCTTAGTGCATCCAAATGTAAGAACTAAGTACAGCATTTAAGGGTTTCTAAGATGTCTGTGTAGATTCTAAGATGTATGACAGGCAAGCAGCCGTGAGCTCGGATGTATGTACAGTGATGCTGGTGACTGGCAGAGGCTCCCCGAGTACGTGGATGAAAGCCGCCTCAGTCACCGCCAAGAACAGGCAAGCTCCAACACGTGCAGCCAGTTTGTTCATCAACACGTCCAGAGAGCGAGAGAGCACAGACTCCCTGAACGCCAAAATCACCTTCTTCCCCGTGAAGCTTGTACCCGTTTGCTGGAAGTTAGGTGCGGTTGTTTCATAAAGAAGAGGATTTATGGTCTCAGAGTACAGGGCAAAGATTTATTGCATAGATGGGAGTTATACATTAAACACACAGGTAGCTGCACAAATGTTCCTTAAAGTGAACTCACTTATTGGAGATTTCACAGCATGGCATGCATGTGGGCGGCCGATTCTGTGGGAGAGAGCCAGGAGATGAAACATCCTCATGGAGCTATGTTTGAGTTTAAAGATTCAGAATGAAATGTGTTTCCAGGAGGGCTTGTTTTTTTTTTTTTCACAGCAGTTGCAGCACACAGGAACAGTCAAATGGCTGTGAAAAAAACAGAAGTGAAACTCTGCTTTTTCATGAACTCCCTGCAAAGGCTCGTGTTTCTTGCTGTGGATTCCCCTAAAATTAGAACTGTTAGTAGATCTGCTCTAGGTGTCAGGTGGTTTTATCATTTAATGCCAGATAATGTGATGGTGTGGGTGTTTGCAGTTTTATTTGAAGCCGTGGAGCTCTGTGCGTTAATGATGCTCTGCTGAACTCTGACCATCTGCCTGTCCATCTGCACCATTGTCTCTCTTCTAGCCCATTTGCAAGTGGAGAGGAACCTCACTGTAAGAGTTAGAGAACTTTATGGGCATAATGAGAAAGTGATGGCATATTTGTATCATCTACTGACTTCAGGTATACAGTTCACGGCTAAATCATAAACTAGTGGGTCAAAGTTAAGCCAAATCATAAAGGAAGAAGCTTTATTTATGTCACTTTGACATGAAGTGGCGTATGCCGTTTTCCAGAGAGCTATATCTGAAAACATTTTTCATTTTGTAACATGCTAAGGCTTCCTTCAGCATAGCATAACCAGACCTCTGTCATGGCAGAGTAATACAACGGGACCGATTTATCCTTTGTGCCCTAAAAAAAATGTTGCACATGTTGAATATGAAGGGTGATGTGAGAGCTATATTTTTCCGAAGTAAAGAGAAAGCAAGAGCCTGACTCATAATGCACAGAGCTTTGTTGCTGTGCTGCAGTGCCTACATTACCGTGGAAAAATCTGGCTTGGCTCACTTGATAAGGTCAATGAAAGCTGAGAAAACATATTTGGAAAAACAGGTCTCTTCTGAAACTCTGCCATACACACAAACATGACCCTTATCCCTGAATATGTAGATGAGGGATATATGATTAATCTACGCTTTGTGCACACGCATTTATAGCTTCAGCAGTGTAAATAGTGACGCATTACGTTTCAGGTGACTTTGACCTTTCGACCATCTCCTGTGCCCTTGAGCAGTTAATGGTTATAGTTTTAAAAAGATTGATGTTTTACATTTCTGTGCTGCATTCATTTTACCACAACATGCCCTTTTCATGAGCAATTAGCGATAGTTTATTTTCCTCAGCCTTTCTAGGCTAACCCAAGAGAAAGAACTAGCCTGACCTGACCTTGGCTCGGTTAAAGAAAATTGTGCATTCATGTAATACTTGAGTGTGTTATTATGCACATGCAAAGTCAAAAATAAACCCAGATAAAGATAATATCAAAGATAATATTTCTAGTTGTTTGAGCCATGGGAACACTGTTGGAAGGTGGCTGATAGTAAACATAAAGGAAGATAGGTTTGTTACTACCCCCAGGAGAGAGTCGTTTGGTCACCCATCTATAAATCAAACTCTAAATAGTGGCCTTGTGATTCCATGTGTTTTGTAGTTATGCCAAGAACAAGAAAAGGGTCTACAAGAAGAAAAAGTTTGTTTAAAAAAAGCCTAATAGATAGTTTAGGCAAGCAGACTCACCACACCCAGCACATCTTGAAGGTTTAGCTACCAGTGCCGTGCTCATTTTTCTGCTGCGTGCATGCCCAAAAATGATGCTGCTTGGTGCCGCCACCGTCACTGCTACAACACCTCCACCTCAGCACCCACCTGTAGGTTCTGAGTCTAGATCTCCAAGGGCAGTAACGCAGAGAAACACGCCAGCTGGAGGGGGATGAAGCACACTACAACATGCAAGTGAAAAAGATGACTAAAAACATCCTAGATTTGACTGTGTCATTATTTCATCACTCTTATTAGGCTAGCTGTGAAAGGATAATATGGTACTGTAACTATTAGCTACTTACACACATAATAACATTGCTTAGCTTTCTTAATAATCCAAAATGCTTTAGCTTAAGTTAGCAAAATTTGGAAAGCCTAAAAAGACATTTGATATTCTACTTATAAGTGAAAAAAATGCTTCAGACATGCTGCTTAATGCTTTTACCATTCTTCCCGGTGATGGCGCCTCACGTCTTGAGCCTGTATCCCGTTTTGTCTCCTAAAAGCTCAGTTTTTCCAGTTCAGCACTTTGAAAAACTTGGTTGTTGGTTCTTTACCCTGTTGGTAGTGCATCCCACGACAGCTTTTAGACTTTTTTTTTTTGCTAGCTAGATCTATAATTGAATAGGAGATATCGTCACATGCATGGACACTCTTTCACCATGTTTTCTTATGGTACTTGAGAAGGCTGTGTATAGATGCCAACCATATATGCAGCACATATTCTGCTTTCACTAAAAATGTATTCCATGTGCTAACATGGATATTTTTTAAAGAAGCCTCAATGGCCTCAAACCTTTTTATACAAAAGTAAAGGTGACATGCTATTAAAAAAAAAAAAAAACCTGAAATTTCATCTTGAAAGGTCACAAATACACCATCAGCAGTTTAAATAAGTTCTGCTGGGGAAAGTGTTTATGACATGGGAGAGTTAGGACAGAGCATCATTACAAACACTAATATTGTTCTTCATTGTGTTTTTTCTGGCTTTGCTACAATGTTCTGCGCACAGAGTACACAGAGCTGTGTTGCAACTGCTCTGGAAAAACGAAAAACGCTCAAACAGAAGCGCTCATATTTTCTTACCCATAATCATCCAGTCATGCACTGAGCATGCCTCTGACCACACCAATTCCCACAAACTGATTCACCCAGCCCTCCTGTCCTTCCTTCCCATGGTGGAGCTGGGATGACCACACCTAATTATGAGTTGAAGCAAGACTGACTGCCTGTACACCTGTTCTTCTGTGTATGTCGCACAATAGGTGCAAAATAGAGGCTAGACAGTTCACTAAACTGTAATGCTTCAGGACTTTCAGACACTCCTGTTTTTTATTGTTTGATTTTATTTTCATTACTGTGGCATTATGTTGAACATGCTCTGCTTTTGGCTGATTCATCCTGGTGACACGATTCGCTCTACCACCATAACTCCATCAGCCTTGTATAGATCTATTTCCAGGCATTTGTGTTTACTTTCAGTTCATAGGAAAAGCAGACTTGTTGAAAAGAGAAGCTGTTTAGCTGTTGTAACAACAGCTGTGAAATCCATAGGGGCACGAGGGCTGTTGCTGTGCTTCTATTAAAAACACAAAGCTACAGATGTTGTCTGATGACACAACTGAAATTTGACCTTGGGCCAGGTGATTATCCTCGCTATTCATTCATGTATTTACACACCAAAAAAAAAAACTGCTTTATTTCCCTTGCTAACTGCCATTTCAAGTTTCCACAAACACTTCAGCTATCTCTGATGCATCAGAGGAGCCCAGAAGCACTCAGTAATCAGAGAAAAGCTACGATTGCCATGTTGGCAGACTGGCCACATGCTTTACACATGTGAGACAGGCAGAGCAGGCCAGCCCTGCGTACACTGCAACACTCCCATAGATGAGATACGCACAGGCACACTGAAAAAAAAATGCCTCCGCTCTTCTCACTCATATCTTTGGTCTCCCAGCACATGCATCCCTGATTATTATTTTTTTTTACTCTGCCTTTAATCTGGCCCACAGATGGCGAGTGCTCACTGCACTACACCCAGCCCTGTCTACACACACACAAACACACAAACACCCACACTCAAGACACCAGGAGCTAGTTCTGGAAAATTGTAACACGAACTGAGAAAAAAAAAAAAAAAGCAGGAGTGAAGCCCTAAGTGGAAAAGACGACTCAGGAGAAAAAAGTTTTTTTTTCCTATAACTGAAAGACAAAAACTCTTTGGTCACTATCTGTGCGTGAGTGCATTTCCTCTGTATGCACAAGCATGCATGCGTGCACTGACACAATAATACTGTGGCATTTCATAGTGTCTGTGGGACATTTGGAAAGAGAATTGTCTCCCCGTGGCTGAGCCATTACTGAAACACGGAGTTAGACCACAGAGGCACTCTAACAGGCATTCTGGTCAAAGGCCTCATAGACACACACATTCATAAGGAGGAGATGGCTGTGGTTTCACAGGAGGGCCATTCGAAGCAAAGCAAACAGTCAGTAGTGGCGCCTGAAGTGAGAGACGAGCTCTTTGGGGAGAGAGCAGCATGCATTAAATGAAGGCTGGCATTAGAGAGCTCTGTGAATGTTGCAGTGCACACACGTGTATTGGTGTTATTATGGACCTAAAGATCCAATCTGTGATAGAAAATGTTTCGAAGAAGAGAAAAGTTTTCCTTAGGTCCAGTTTGTGGCTTTGAGTTTTCTACATGAGTGCCAATGAAAAGTCTGATGTGCCTCTTCTGACTTACATTTCCTAAAAAAAAAAAAAAAAAGAAGTTACCATGCAGATGGTAAAAAGCTAATTTGGGACTTTTCCTCTCCCACTCCCAAAAATTTTTTAACAGAAAACAGGGCAGAGTGGGAGGCAATTACACATAGAGCTCTTCACACTTAACTCCAGGAGAACTGAACAAACTGTGCTGATTACAGCATTATGTAGTTATGGTAGGATAAAGTATCTGTGCTCAGCATAATATTTCATAACAGTCAGGTTAGCGGTGTGTCACACTAATCCTGCTTTCAGAAAGCCTTTAAAGCTATTTCTAGTGTGATAGGAGGCAGCAGAGCAGACAGAGGTAGCCATGGCAGTTATGTTGTGGGTGTAGACATTTCACGAGTCTTCGTGGTAGCTAAAACTTTACTCTCTGTTATCCTTAGAGGCCGGGATTTGGATTTGGACATGGACTGATTCAGTTTAGGCTTGTAATAAGGAGTCGAAAGAAAAATGCAGTCACTAAAAAGTCAGTTAGAAATATACAAATGTGTATGTGTAAGAGAGAGAGAGAGTTTATGTGAGTCTGAGTGAACCACAGTTATTTCCTGGTCATTAGTTAGTGGTGTGTTGGCAGCCAAGACGGCAGAGGCACTTTGGCTTTACACTAAAGCATGTCATGCACAGAGCGGGAGGGCCTACAAGGTCAAAGCTCAAAACATATCCAGTTTCATCGCTTCAATCAAAGCAGGAGCAACCTTTTAACTGAGGGTCATGTTTAAATCTTGGGCTTGCGTTTGCTAAAGGCTGCTAATTGAAGTGCATGGCATACATCATCATTTTCCACATTCCATTTAAGTTTTTTAAATGGAAGTGGGTACAGCTAGGGCAGGGAGCAGGCCTACAGCTCTGTATAAGGGCAGTGACAGACTGAGCTCCTCTGTAAGATATTCGAGTCTTTTCAGTGCCTCATTTTTTGCATGAACTCGGAGTGGGTGAACTAGTAAACAAACCAGGAGGCCAGAGTTTGGG
>JASGAU010398468.1:0-12005 GCA_030220045.1 Australoheros facetus
TTGCCAGAAGGTTTGCTGTGTCTCCCAGCACAGTCTCAAGAGCATGGAGGAGATTCCAGGAGACAGGCAGTTACTCTAGGAGAGCTGGACAGGGCCGTAGGAAGTCCTTAACCCATCAGCAGGTCCAGTATCTCCTTCTTTGTGCAAGGACCAACAGGATGAGCACTGCCAATCATATTTATCTAATAGACTCCAGTTTGTTCATGTAAATAGGGAGTCTTCTTCTCACACTAATGTTAATCATGGAGTTCCACAGGGTTCTGTGCTAGGACCAATTTTATTTACATTATACATGCTTCCCTTTGGCAGTATTATTAGAAAGCATTGCATGCATTTTCATGCAGATGATACCCAACTTTATCTATCCATGAAGCCAGATGACACACATCAATTAGTTAAACTGCAGGAATGTCTTAAAGACATATAGGCCTTTATGACCTCTAATTTCCTGCTTCTAAATTCAGATAAAACTGAAATTCTTGTACTCGGCCCCACAAATCTTAGAAACATGGTGTCAAACCAGATACTTACTCTGGATGGGATTACTTTGGCCTCCAGTAACACCATGAGAAATCTCAAAGTCATTTTTGACCAGGACATGTCCTTCAATTAAACAATTAGGTAGGACTGCTTTTTTGCATTTGCACAATATTTCCAAAATTAAAAACATCTTGTCTTAGACTGATGCTGAAAAACTAATTCATGCATTTATTACTTCAAGGCTGGATTATTGTAATTCATTATTATCAGGCTGTCCTAAAAGCTCCCTGAAAAGTCTTCAGCTTATGTACTGACAGGGACTAGAAAGAGAGAGCATATTTCTCCCATACTGGCTTCTCTTCATTGGCCTAGGCTGCTGGGGGGTTCCTATGATGTGTGTTTCTTTTCATTCACCTCTTTTTACTCTCTTTATACTCCACTCTGCATTTCATCATTAATTTTGTCCTGTCTCTCTCCCCTCAACTCCAACCTGTCACGGCAGATGACTGCCCCTCCCTGAGCCTGGTTCTGCTGGAGGTTTCTTCCTGTTAAAAGGGAGATTTTCCTCCCGACTGTCGCCAAGTGCTGCTCATAGGGGGTCGTTTTGACTGTTGGGTTTTCTCTGTATTATTGTAGGGTCTTTACCTTACAATATAAAGCACCTTGTTTGTTGTGATTTGGCGCTATATAAATAAAATTGAATTGCCAGAGCTACAAAATGACCTCCAGCAGCCACTGGTGTGAATGTCTCTGGACAAACAATCAGAAACAGACTTCATGAGGGTGGCCTGAGAGCCTGACATCCTCTAGTGGGCCCTGTGCTCACTGCCCAACGCCGTGGAGCCCAATTGGCATTTGCCACAGAATACCAGAATTTACAGGTCCACAATTGGTGCCCTGTGTTTTCACAGATGAGAGCAGGTTCACCCTGAGCACATGTGACAGACATAAAAGGGTCTGAAGAAGCCGTGGAGAACATTATACTGCCTGTAACATTGTTCAGCGTGACTGGTTTGGTGATGAGACAGAGATGGTCTGGGGAGGCATATCTGTGGAGGGATCCACATACTACGTTTCCACCTCCGAGGTTCCGGTGCTCTTAAGAACTCTTAAGAATGGGCCTGCATTTCCACCGTGCTTTGTGAACTGATCCTTTACGTATGAGTGTGGGTGGGTCCTCGTCTGGACACAGAAGCTGAAGGGCACAAACGTGGGAGAACACGCTGTTGTCCTACAAACATATTTTATTTATTATTTATTTTATTTAAACACACAGTGATTACGAGCAAGACGACACATACGCACTTTGCGTCCTTTTATCTGTGATATGAACTGATACAAAGCAGCAGGTTTAGCCTTAGAGCCCAACCTAATTTACAGTCATGAAAATTGCATCACCTTTCTGTAATTCACACCATGCAGTGAAATAGCGTTAGAAAACCTTCTGCCGCTTTCGTCATACATTCTTGGTTCCAGACCAGCTATCTTGCAATGCCGGAGTTGAACCTAATTTTTGGTCTAGCACCGAGTGCATTCACAGTGGAAAAAACACTGAACGGTTCAAATACTGGCACGGTACCCACTCAATGGGAAAAGGGTCTCAGACCTCTACAGGCTAGGTAACGGCACCCTGACTGCCGTCAGGTATTGAATGAAATCCTTGGACACACTGTCAAACCCTACACTGAGACAGTGGGTCCTTGGTTAACTCCTGGTGCACAACAGTGCCCAACCTCATGTAGTGACAGTATGCAGGTAGTTTCTGGAGGATGAAGGAATTGATACCACTGACTGGCCCTCACACTCGCCTGACCTATATCCAACAGAACACCTCTGGGGTATTATGTATTGGTCCATCTGAACCTCAGACTGTCCAGGAGCTCAGTGATGCCCTGTTCCAGATCTGGGAGGAGATCCCCCAGTTGTTTCATTAGGAGCATGTGGGGGCCATACAAACTACTGACTACAATTTTGAATTGCTCCAATGAAATTTCAGAAAAATGGACTAGCCTGCTGCATCATTTTTTTTTTTTTATTGTAGGTTGATCATTTTGATTTCCATCAAACAATGTGGCTTCCGTTGATTCCTAACACATCACCCAGTCCATATCAGCATAGATATCCAATTTTTTGGTGGTAAGGGGACATATGTGCATTAAACAGGTTTGATTAAACTGACCCCTGCTATTTTTCAGTGACAATGTGTAAAATCTCCTGGAGCATTCTCACAGAACCTCAATGCTGTTAGCAAAGTGATAAACTGCGCTCAGGGTGATAGCAGACATCTGGTGCCATACAGCAGCATCAGACAGATTACCCTGCTCTCCGGCCATCTAATCTAAGTGCTGCACGGCTGATAGCATGAGTGTGTTTCTGGGGTTATCGAGTCGTCCCCATCACTAATGCTCACTTGACATGTCAAGAATACTTGACGGCGACATCTTGCCAAATGAAACACTTCTCTCTTTGCCAAATATGTGAAGCTCACAACAGATACCGGCTGAGCACACAGCATTTATGAGACTGGGGGTCAGAGTTCCTACTGACTGTTTCTTTATTTCTGAAATAATAGATGCTTCATTTCTACAAAGAGTCTCATTTGTAGCTAAACATTAGCTTCATGAGTGTCTATGTGACCTTCTAATGTGTACAGCTTGTATGAACCCTGTAAAGAGTAGCACAATGGGTACATACTATATAAAATTACCTTATACTAAAGCATTAAAGCTAAAGAGCATGAGCTATGTTAGGATTTTCAGACAGTGTCCCATGAGAAAAGGCTCTGAGAATGTGAGATTTTACTAAATGTACTTGAATAGCCAGCACATGTAGTGGGTTTAGTGGATAAACCCCCCAAAATCCAGAGCAGCTAATGTTAAACTTAAGCTTAAACTCTGATATAGCAGCCAAGCACAAAAAGTTGTACTCGCACACCAGCCTCGTGCCATATCCAAGCATGACTGATCCCCCTTCCTACTCCCTGCTGCCATGAGTCACATTGTGCTTAAAATGCTTATTTGTGTCTTTTCCTTTCCATAATTTATGCCACTGCTGTTTTCCCTCGCTGTTTTTTCATAAACTGAAAGGTACATCTGAACTCTTCCATCTTTCTCACTTTCACAAATATCTGTGTTGATGAAAAGCACTCTGGTATCATAAAGAGGTATTCTTGATTGTTTTTCACTGTGGCTTACAGATTTATCTGTAATTTAACCTTGACACAGCAATTTTTCGGCAAAAAAATTGTGTGGTTCATTGACTTAAACTCTGTGGGAGGTTGCAACTGTAACATTACAAAGCTGGAATAATGGTAGAGCAAATGAAGCCAGATAACTATAATGTTATGGGAATATGACATGTTGAATACAGTGGCATTTTATTAAAACAATCTTATTCTTAACATCCTAAAACTGTTGTTTTTCTGTGTTGTTTTATTGGAAAGGCTACTAAAATATCTCCTTCTGTTTCCCTTGTATATTCAGTATCACTCTTACTGCAGCCCTCTGTGCCTGTGCACAGAGCTGCTTAATAGGCCTGCTACTCGCTGTGTTCACACGCCTGCAACAATCAATGGCTGGCAGAGCAATTTGATCAATCAAATGCATCACCAATTACAGCTAATTTTAGTCCCATATCTCCCAAGTCTCTGTGTCCCATTAACATGATTAGTGCTTATTAACAAAGTTAATAACCTCATAAAAATATCCACAGTACATTTAAAGCTACACTGAGGCATCCCACTATTACTGATTAGACCACTTTACTGTAGCACATGTCAGTGCCAGGACTGTTGGCAGTGACAGCTCGAAAAGACACATATACCGAAAGACCCCTGTGAAAGACATGACCAGTCCACGACATGAATCCTTCTTGCCCACTGCATGCTGGGATTGTGTCCAGCTTCCTGTGACACTGAGTAGGATAAGTAGGTGTAGAAAATGTAAGTTTAGATGAAAAGAACATCAACACAACACCTGCTCTGACATATACACTACAACATGCACACCAGCTGCCCAGAGACTATCTGGACAGGTTAAGTGGTGCTTGGCTTTATTTAAGAATCCAGAGTAAACAGGGTTTTAGGTGGGATTTGACTGTGTAGCATGTCTTACATTTTGCACAAATGTCTTTCGTTTATTCCTCCAACTACTGAAAAGACAATCTTCTTGCATTTATTTGATCCTTTCTCTGCACATCTCATGTCCCGTGGGGGTCTTCAATTCTTCATCTTCCTCCACATAAGTGCCTCATCTGTGGTAACATTTCTAAGGAAGCTTCTTTAAATGTTTTGGGAAATGTGCAAGCTCAAAATACACGCAAAAAAAAAAAGTGCAATGATTGAAGGAGAAGCACATGTAGTACCAGTCAAAAGTTTGGACACAGTGAGTGTGTCCAAACTTTTGACTGGTACTACATATGGGCTCATAAAAGCACAGATATACCAGCGCATCCTAATCTTTATTTATTTTCTTTATGCACATTGCCTGGCATGTTATACATTGCAATGTAATGGGAAGCTGTGAGGATTCAGTAATAAAAGAAAAGTTAGTCCCTTGAGATGTTCCTTGTTCTGTATTTTCTCCAGACGGAGGATATTCTTAAAGCATGCCATGTGTTCCGTTGCAAAGTATGTCATAGCTGTGTGGGGAATTAAAGGAAATAACTGACTGCTCAGTGGTTAATTTGTTGTTAAATATATGTTTGGACTGTGTGGTTTGCTCTAAAGGAAACACAAGAAGGGGTTAAATTAGAGCTGTGCAGTTTGAGTTAAAGAGCACTTAAACCTTATAAACAGATGAATGCATATCACTGTCGAATGAGTTCATTTTTCATGTGCTGTAGCCTGCTATTGCTTTCAGTGATGGCATGGAGATGTTAGCACTACAGAGCAGTGAGTATAAACTTTTTTTCTTTCTTTTTTTAAGTAGCAGGAAATTTGAAATACAGCTTTTCAAATATCTCAACAAATATCAGCAAACATACACGTTTTGTCTGAGCAGTTTGTCACCAAATGTGTCTGCTAGTTATTAAATGTACAGTTGTTGCATTTCCCAGGGAGAGAAAGTTAATGTGTGACACTCGGAGATGGAGAAACATGAGTAAGAGAGAACACGGGAGGAAGATGAGACATTATTTTCAAAGAAAAGGACTGCTAGTGGAATTTTATGAATTGGAAATTCTTACATGTAATGTCCTCATTCATTTTAACATATTAGACATTACCATATAAATGAACTATGTATTTGTGAAACAAACACTGTAATACAGACACTGTAATACTGATTAGATTCACTCACCAGTTTCTACCTTTTTTATTAGCATTATGGTGTCAAAGGCTCGTGAAACATCCACTTACATCGTGTTGAATTCAGCTGGTTAAATTCACAAAGCAGCTCAGGTCAGCTGATCACAGACTGCACACAAAGAAAAACCTACTGGAGCTTACAAAACAAATTATTCTGACTTATTTCTTCCTCCACCTGTCAAACCCCTGAACGCAAAGCAGGTTTGTTTGCCTTCCAAAATGACCTGTATGGTTCAATATGATTAATTCAGTGGATCTCAAACTGTGGGTGGGCCCCTGTGATTGGGNCAAAACTAAGCTTCCTCTCTCAATTTCTTTTACAAATATTCTTTGCATCCCATGTCTTCATCTTTCATGTTCACACAGCAAGACAGCAATTAACCCACTGCCCACTGGTGCTTCACGATAAGCACTAAAATTAAGTGGTTACGTTTAAGGGGAAAATGCACCTTTTTACAACCTCAGCTTCTGTCATCTCCTTAGTTATAATCCTTGTTATTGCTGTAATCCTTTGTAGTTTTGCTCTTATAATAATCCTGAGTGTCTTCTTTTTCCATGCGCCTCCTGTGGTTCTGTTGTATGCGTTTCACTGCTTTGTCTGAGCTTATTCTTGGTCCCTCTTTCAGTTGACTCCATGTGGCTTTATTTCCTTTCCCGCCCTCGTGGTTCTCTTGATTGAGTTACCTTGTACCTTACTATCCCACTCCCTGGTGCGTGTATTTATTCTGTGTATTCCTCACTCTTTGTCGGTTTTTGTTGTTGATTGCTCCTGCTTCCTCCCCGTTTTTGGATTGCTGTAAATTTTTACTTGAATCCCCACCACCACTTCTCCTACATTGCATTTGTTAGCACACTTATGCATCCTTGGCTACCACAGTTAGATGTCTCACAATGGCCTGTAGTCATGTTCTTTATTTTTTGAACATTGTGGGGGCTGTTTTACTGCCATTAGACTCTGTTGGACACATTAATAACTGATGCTAATGGGGCACCAAGTATGTTACAATCTGACGCCTGACGAAGCATCAGTATTGCCATCATCACACGTGTACTCCAGCCCTGAAATATTCGCGACACTTCTCTATTAAGATGCTTGTGAGAACACAAATGTCAGACACAGTCAGATCAGACATAACCCGGCAGTCTTTAACCCACCTGTTTCCTAGTATAAAAAATCTATGTGATGCCCGATAGTGACATCACACTGCACATTTTACTCGAGCAGCACTGAAACCAAATGTATTTCCTGTATTGAAAACACATCTGAATCAGGCCATCGCCTGTGGTATGAGAAAGGGCAACTTCTGACAATCTCTCTACTTAATTCTGCTGACATTTCTCTGAGTTCATGTGGCAAAGCAGATTATGGGATGACTTGGCAGAGAATGGGTTGAGAAGTACTGAGTAAAGGACGCTCGAGGTAGGGGGCCAAGAGGCCACTGTCTCCCCTACTTTAAGCCCCTGTTCCACAATTCCAATGAGATATCTCTAACTTGTATATAAAAATAGATTTTTCCAAGGTGGATGTGATTTCATAAATCATTGGCTTTGTGGCTGCTGTGAAACAAGATGAGTTTTGCAGATTCTATTGTAAAAAATCACAGAACAAATGAATAATCTTCACCCAAAGCACCATGTTTCCAAAACCCATCTTTTAACTCAAGCCATACCCAAATTGTTTTGATTGCTAATCCCAACCAAACCATAACAATGGCATTGTCACACCATGCAACAGGAAGGCTAGCCTGTCTCAACCTGCACCTGAGACAATAACGTTCCACATCTCTAAGAATCTCTGTTAGTATTTCTGATCCTAAGGACGCAATAAAAGTACTATTCAGTGATCCTGAGAAGCTTCTAGCATGAAAACGCCAACTTTCACCACTTTTCTATTCAAGGGAGAATACATGCCCACTGCAGGCTAATGAGAATGTTAAAACATGCACTCCCAAAAAATCTTTCAGCCCTGCTTCCCAGCATGACCTTTGAAGTGACTTTCAGTGGGCCTTGTAGCGTTGAGGGGTTCCCATCAGTGATTGAGAACAAACCAGTTTCCAACTGGTAATCACCTCTGAGGTTTTTCCTCTGGTAGGACTCACCTACACACAAAAAGGTCCCATTACTCACACACAACACATAATACACCACCGAGTGCTCATTCAGACCTTATTCCAACTGAATTAAAGGCTTCATACATCACTGACACTTAGATACTGGAGGGTAAAGACAAAACATGTATAAACAGGAATAATAAATCAAAATATTGGAGGAAGAAGGAAGTAAGTGTGGTGAAACTCACAAAGGTTTGCAATATTTTGTAGCAAAGCCAGAGCCACACAACAAGGGCACTTTGGCTTTGCAGCAACACTTTAAACAAATGAACTCAATTTGCTCAAGCCACAAAATTCACTGCCTCAAAGAGACTGAGAGGAATGCAGCACACATTAAAAAATATATACACAAATAAGAGTATATGTATATGTATGCGTGAAAATGACATTGTAAGTCATAGGACCATAAGGACCTCCTGCTCTGAAACTCAATCAAAAGCTTTGTCCTTCATTTAAAGTTAGATTAATGTTCCCCATGGTTTCATAAACACTTCACTGTAACATTCACTAAAAGTAAAACTGTGAAGCAAAGTGAACAAGGTGAAACTCAACTTACATTAGAGCTGACTTTGGCCAAATCTGTGTGCCTCCTTCAGCCACAGGTGTGAGTCTTTTGTATTTTCGATCTTTATTGACCAGTGCTGGTGCTGAAAAGAGGGGAAAGTTCAGACTTTGTTTAGTGTGCAGGACAATCTTTCACTGGGCTGAGCAACTCTTTCCATACAAAAAAGATCTTATGTAATCTTTTGTATGTCTATCCATTAGTGTATGGACTTGTAATGTGTAAATGTTCCTAGATCTCTATAGAGAACAAGAATCTTTTGACTTTAATAGAAGTACGGCACTCATTCAGACTGCTCAGATGCTGTAAGATTAACCAAAAGAGTTTCATGTCTGAAAGGGGCTTGAGTCTTTTTTTTTAATCCTTTTACACTTTCTGTATTTAAGATATTATTTCAGAAACAGAAGTCCCCCTTTGCTGAAGCAAAAGCTTAGTACATCACAAATCACACTGTCTATTGTGTGGTAGAAGATGATTTAAATCTGTGGATTAATCTACGTCTTGCCTGGTGGGTGGAATGGATGGCTCAGTCATGACATTTTGGAAAAAATGAGTAACAAGGACTGGTCTTTAGAGGCATCCTCTAGCCTAAATATGTTGCATGTTTAGTTGCTTCCATCCACATGTGTTTACATCTCTGTGTGAACAACACGAAGAGAAGGCTCAAGGGGCCGAAGCATTAATCTAGCATTAGGATGAGGGAGCTTTATGAGGTGTATCTTTGGAGTGGCTGCTGTTATTTCAGCAACTTCTCAGTCTTGTTCCTTTTCTTTATTCTCTTTGTATGCTGCCACCTTGGTCTGCCAGCAGGCCATTTAAACACGACACACATCAGAAGTCACAGTCAGAGAACAGGCATTAATTCAAATGTTGTGCACTACAAAGATGCCGTACTTTGGTAAGTAAAAAATATCAGTTTGTATAAAGAGTTTCAGCACATTTAAAAGAAGATTTTTTAATGAAAATACTGTACCACTAAAAATGAATATAATGGCCTCATATAATGTACATGCATAAACCCATCAAATCAGTTAAAGGTTGGGGAATGACCAGGGGGATGCTTTGGGAGCTCAAAGGGCGATTGATAGCAGCGCATTGTTTTCCTCTGGTTTAGTCAGCGTCAAGCAGGATGCAGGCCAGCAGTCAACCCAAACAGCATTATCTGTGTGTATACACAGCAAATCTCTACAGGACCTTTATCCCAAACACTAGATAAATCCAAACATCCTTCCCAAGAACTTCAATACACTAGAAAGAGGGATGGGAGGGGAGTATAGTGTAAGCCCTCCGAGTTCCTCTAAATACTACAGTAGATGGTGATTTTTACCATGTTCAGGACATTTGAAATGTGGCTGAGTGCACAGAAGTTAATCATAGGCATAAGGTAAGGGTGTACTTGGTGAAAATGGAAATTAGTGACCAGATTTTTCAAATCTAAAGTAAACAGGACAAAATGTCCTAGCCTCCTGTAAGTACCTTTCATTTCAGGCTGTATGAGCAGAGAAGGAGTAGTGACAACATTTATTAGTCCTAGCGTTTTCTAAGCCCATTTAGCTTAGCTAGCTCACGCAGATGAATATCCATAATTGGATAAGTGGAAGAAAATGGATGGATGCATCCATCCATTTTCTTCCACTTATCCAATTCAGGGTTGCTGGGGGGGCTGGAACCTATCCCATCTGTCATAGGGCAAGAAACAGGGTACACCTTGGATCTGCCACAGGGCTAATACATAGGGACAGACAACCATTCATGCTCACATTCCCACCTACAGTCAATTTAGAATCACCAATTAATCATTTCCATTGTTTTTGGACTGTAGGGGAAGCCGGAGTACCGGAGAGAACATGCAAACTCCACACAGAAAGGTCCAAGTCCAGATTTGAACCCAGGACTACGCTACATAACTGTTGCATTTCAGGAAATTTCCATTTAAGCAGAATCGTGCATTATGTGAAACAGCAAGCATGTTTCCTATTCAACAAAAGGAACCACATTTTACAGTGGTCTCCCAGTCATTCCCAAAAGTGACTCACTAGTGGGCATGGAGAAAAACTCAGCTGGTTGCATGCTGCAGTAAACTCCCCCAGCGCTTCCAAGGGATCAGCGGCACTTTCATTTAGCACTCTGCACACATGAATGTAATACAACTGTCACATCGCTGTTGCAGACTTTCTGAAATTGAGATTTGACATTCACGGTAAATGTGAGCAAAAGTCTACAGGAGTTATTCTGATCAACAAGCACTATGCCCCAGCCAGGTATCTAGTTTGGATTTCATCTGCAACCCTGCTGGATAGTTACTGTGTAATCAAGCTTCTAGAAGTGAAAATAAATCATGTCTTAATGCTGTTTACGGAAGAACTTGAATTTACATAGTATTCATCACTCATTTTAGATAATCAGAGTCTTCCTGGATTAGAATTCGTCATGCTCACACATAAATACATGGATACAGTGCAACAGGTTGAATAATAGCAGAAAAAGACATCTTCACATCCAATAACAACGTTTCAAATATTTTATGCCTTCTGGTGTGGGACAGAACCAGAATATTTCTGGGGACAAATCCAGAGAAAAATGCATTTAAAGATGTTGGCAATAAGAGTGAGAAGAAAGGTATTTACTCTTCCCTCCAAGCTCGTTGAGTTTTGAAATGAAAACAAAGAAGAACATTAAAATTAGGATAAAAGATAAACACACGTGTCACCAACATGAGGTCGTCAGCAGAGCTGACCCTTAGACCGGAGAATCTGCGTCACGCCTTCAGACATCATCTCTTGTTTGGCTGCAGAGCACCAGTCAGCATCACAAACAGAAACTTGTTTATGCTGCAGTTTACTGTTGGCCACCAGTTGTATTTTTCCACTCCTGCTTCCTGTTCCCAACAACTAGATAAAAGGGATTTGAGGCTGAACTGTGTCCAAAAACAACCTGCAGTTACTGAGCTCTTTTATGATGTGAAAGGCAAAGCCAGGGCAAGAAATAGTGCTCCGTCTGGTGTCATGGTGCTCAGCCAGAACTGTAAGTTTAAATTCTGGTGATCTTTGTTTTGTGGGATCAATCTAACTTGGTAAAAGAGCACTTCCCCACACTGTTACAGTGGGAGGGTAAAAGTTTCACACTCACCTAAATGTCTGAGTTTCAGTGTGTGTGGCCTCACAAAGACTCTCAGGCTGCATGTCACTGTGTATTGTTGTTGTACGTTCAAATTAAAATCTTAAGTGTTTTGAGAAGAGCTAAAAACTGCTGCACAACAGGAAACCCGAATCTTTTGAAGGCCTAATAAATCGTTCCGTTGGCATCGGAAAGTGGATTCTTTAAAGCGTGCAGTTCCTAAATCCCAGGACTGTCAAAATCACAGCAGTTTACAAGCAGCAGGATGATGGAGCCTTAACAATGTGCAAACAAAATCACAACCATCTCTGCAGCTAAAATGTGTTTTATTATAACCTCCTGAGACCCAGAAGAAAAAAGGTTTTGGTATTTAGATTTTTTTTTCATAATTTAAGTATTTAAGTTGAAAGAAACATATTGCAACAATTTT
>JASGAU010398476.1:0-11863 GCA_030220045.1 Australoheros facetus
GGTGGTCCTGAATTGCAATGGAAACACAACACGACCGTGCCGAGTTGTGTTGACCGAGTCGACCCGCGCCGAGTCGTCCCGTATGGAAATGCGGCTTAAGAGTGTGTTGTATAAAAAGTGCCAGCTAACTGTATCAAATGCTTTCTGTGCATCAAAACTTATTAGCATGGTTTCTTGTTTGATTCCTTTGGCCTGCGTTATAACATTTAGGGTTCTCCTTATATTTTCAGCACTATGTTGGTTTGGGATGAATCCTGTCTGGTCTGGATGGATGAGTTTTTTGATATATTTCTGTATCCTTTTAGCTAAAATACTGGTCAGAAGTTTTAGGTCCGAGCATAGCAAACTAATTGGTCTGTATCCTCACAGATTGTTGCATCTTTCAATTCCTTATGAATAACTGATATGATGGCCTCAGTCCAAGAATTAGATATTTCACTGTTTTTAAAGTGTGTAGTTAAATATTTTGGATTATTATTATTTTTAATTAATTAATTAAATTAAACAAGAATCCCTTAAGGTTCTTATTTATAATCAACCACCTACCAAACTAAAATTACCCATTTGTAGCGTTTATGTACCTGCAACTCCTCATGAAAACATACTATGATTTGTATTGCAAGACAATAACATCTAATTTATATTCAGAAAAACTTTATGCATGATATGTCATCATGTTGCCCAGCAACCACCTACAAATGGGACTAAAATGACCCATTTGTAGCATTTATGTACCTACAACACCTATGGTATGTTTTTTTTATTTTACAACGATAAGCAGTGTCCACAAAACGTTCACTATGCATGATATATCATGACATCATCAGGTTCATTAGCACATTAGGAACCACTGAGCAACACTCAAAATTGCAGAACAAACAATACTGTAAGATGGGCATACACTTGTTCATACAATAAACCAAGCATCATTTTCTTAAGGTCAATTTTTCAATGAACAGTTTGCAGCTGTTCATAGATTCACTGTGTTCATCATTTAGGAAATTTGTTTTATTCCATTTAGCTCTTCTTACATTTTACCCCCGAAGGCAACACGTTTCAAAAGGCTAAACTTCCACTTTGAAGGTGAATTATCCGTTTCCATCTTAAGCTGTGTTTGTTCAGTATTCATCATAAAAAGTGAACAAGCTGATGCTTTGATGCTGAACTGTATTTTGCATTTTTGTCCAAAGTGACAATAAGACAGGCAAAGCTTTCACATCATTAAGGCAGTACTGACTGTTGGAGAACAGGCTCAGAGAAAATAGCAGTAAGCCTAAACTGTCATTTCTTGTCATATAACAAATTCAAATGAATTTTTCAAAGCAGTATTGCATCACTTAAAAATTAGCATTAATGGGATGCAGCTGTTAATGGGGTCACACCCAAGTTTTACTAGTATTGGGCGGGTGGTTGAGATCCAATATGACAAACATCTGGCACCAAATGATTTTCAATATCTGAATATAAAAAGGGAAAAAAAAAAAACATACTGACTCACAATAAATTACAGCTGCCGTTTGACATCCCAGTAATTTCTGTTTGATTTACACTTTCACTTGGGGTAGCCAGCAACTGCACAGCTGCCTCAGACAGTAAACAGTGAGCAAAGCAGCACCCAGTGCTATCAGCTCTGCTTGGTAGTCACTTACTGATTCTAATATTTTACTGGGAGGGAGAACATGAGACAGAAAGAGGGAATGAGACAAGAGATAAAGAGGGACGATGAATAAATGAATAGATATGAGGACGCTCTTTGTCAGGCGGTGTGATCAGTATGCTGATATGATGCCAGTGTGCCAAAGCAATACTCCCTCTTCTTGTTGGTGTGATTCTGCACAGCTGTTTCCAGTCTCGGGTCAAGACCCAAAGAAAGGTCACAAGGAGGCAAAGAAAGTATGACTTTATTAAGTCTTTAACTTAAAAACAAAACAAAACAAAACAAAACAAAACAAAACACTGAGTTCCCAGCTTGGCAGGTGCAACAGTGCAGCATAACACAATCTAAATTCCATCTTTGAGCAGATTGTCATATTCAATTCATTACACAGCCTTCTGAAATAAAACTGAAGCACCTTTTCAAAACACATGCATCTCATGCGACTCCAAATTGATGTTTAAGAGTGATGACTCGATTACACAACAGTTTGTTTACTTAAGTTCAAAGTAAAATGCAAAGTAATTTAAGAGTGACGTAACAAATTTTTACATCTTTATCAAATACAGTTTGTTAAATTGCTACAACAATGTCTGCCTCTGCTGGTGTCACAGATAAACCGTTTATTTATTCATTACTTTTTTCCTCATTTATTTTTATGACTCTGCACTGGTGACAGCCACGACTGGAAGCGTTATGTTCTGTGGTTATCCGTCTGTCCATAGGTCTGTAACTGGCAATGTGACATTTAGAGGCACTTCATGGAGTGATTGGTAAATATTAGGTTAAAATATTAGGATTTCTCTTGACTTCTCTCTCCCCCTTCTTTTTTTAATGTCTTGAAATTTGCACAAAAGTGGTCAAAAGTGACTATGGCCTCACAAAAATATATAACTCAAGTGGTTAGCAGTGGCATACAAGAGCAAGATGGTAGTTTTAGATTGTGGATCTGTGGATTTCTGGAATATTTTTCCTGGATAAATTACTGGAATATCTTTAGGAATGAAGCATTTGCAGGAGGAATGTCCTGCTGTCCGGCTGACTGACGATGGGCTGTTCACACACAGACTCAGTGACTAACTGCATGGGTAATTGCCCGGCTGAGCCAACTGCTCAAAGTGTGGGCTGCAATTACAGCAACATAATGACTGTATGATTATAGGTTAAAGACTAAAATGTTTTTCCAAAAAAATTTGCTAAACTTTTAAGGATCATTCACTATCGTTACTGTAAAAACAGTAATTATAACTTTATTTATAATCATCACATTTTTCTAACTTCACATTACAAAGTGCTTCATAGGTGCAACACAAAACAAAAGTGTCAGAAAATAAAAAGACACTTCAAATTAAAAGGGAAGGAAACGCCTTCTCATCAAAACTATGTTTAAAGATGCGACTTAAAGGAAATGAATGACTTGTTTTCCCCAGGCAGGTCGCGCCAAAGCCTCAAGACCCTGACTGCAAATGCTTTGTCCCCTTTAGTTTTCAGCCAGGCTCCTGGAACAGACAAAAGACCTTTAGTGCATAGGTACTTACAAAGAGGTCAGAGATGTAGAGAGGAGCAAGGCCATAAAGCACCTTCAAAGAAATCAATGGAATCTAAAAATCAATTCTAAACATAGTGTGAGCCAGTGTAAAGATGCCAAAATGGTAGTGATATTATCTTGTCTCCTTGTTCTAGTTGAAAGCCTGGCAGCAGAGTTCTATAGAGTCTGCAGTTATTCAACAGAACGACACATGACCCTAGAGGCCAGACAGCCAACCCCTGGCAACCTTTGGTTGCTAGGGAAAAATGTGTATTTCTCAACTGGTTGGTGAGTGGTTGCTGGTTGTCACTGGGTGAAATCAGTCACAAAGAGGGTGTTGCACCAAAAACCACCTTGATTTGGTCACTAGCAAATTGCTGCAATCACCTGTAGTTTGTATGGAAGATGGCAGCTTGTCTGCAAATCCTCGTTAACTAACCACCAACCGGAAGTGAAACCTTGAAGAATGAAATGCAAACTAAAATTGGAGACCTTCTGCCTTCAAAGTAAAAGCTGTGCCTTACTGCACAACTGGAAATCAAATGTTTCTAAAGGTGTAACTTTTCAAAGTTTCACTACTGCTTGGAAACGTCTTGGCAAGTGCTTGTAGACAAGCTAGCATCTTCCATAAAAATGATGGATGACTCTGCTAATGACCAAAATGAGGAGGTTTTTGGTGCAGCACTGTATACCTCTGTGACCAACTTCACCTAGTGACACCAAGCAGCCAATGGGGTCACTGACCAGACTCTAAAACTGTGTGACTGGAGCTTTAGCAATCAACTTTAATCAACCACCTACAAAGCACACCAGGAGCAGAACCCACAGACAACCACCTCCACTAAATAATGGAGCTGAACAGCGGGAACGAGAGAGAATCAAATTCATCCAATTGGTTTTTAGAAGAACCAGACAATTTCTCTAAACTAACATGATCTACTAATATGTTTCTATATTGAGTAATACACAGTTTATTTATTAATTTCCTATTCACAAAGATAGTTTTCTTAGGGATGCACAAGGTGGTAAGAACTAGATGTTTTGCAAGTGGCTTGAACTTTTTAACAGGATAACAGCTTGATGGAAGAACCTGTTCAGCCTTGACCCACAACCCAAAGGCAAGAATTTTTGTTGTGTCAGAATATACTTTTCACCATCAGTGGACTGATATAGTTATTGTAGGATCTGTGAAAACATCTTTAGAGTTTAACTTTATTTCCCAGGAATTTATGCTATTTTGACATTTACATTGAAGACCGAGTTTTGTAATAAGTCAGTATATTATATAGATACACTTTTAACCTGTAATCTATTAGATGGATGAATATGCAGGCAGGGTAAAGACTTGTTTTCAGGTCTGCGAATGTTCCAAACAATCATAACATATATACATATCCATAATATAATTTTAATATACCTACCCAACCCACATAAATGAATTCAAATGTTTTCTGTAAGCGGAAGGCAAAGATTATCAGTGTATGTGGATGTGTGTAAGGTTTATTAATGGGTACTGTACTTTTCTTGTTTGTTATTGCATTTTGTATTATGGTGTCTATTATATTTTCATTGACAGACACCACTCGATATATTTTAATATTATGCTCACAGAGTTTTCTCTTAATGAAATGTGTTATGTCTATGCAAAACTGCCCTGCTTAAATTGCACCAATGCCTTCTGTGATGAATCCAGAATTTACTTATAAATATGCATGATCACTTCTGAGTGAAACATACAGCCCTGTGAAAAGATAGTGAGTGTCTGCCAAAATGAATGAATGGCTTTCTTGTTTGAAGTTCTCTAACAATTCTTGGTATACACAACAGAACCCTGTTGCAGTGCTTGTGGGGG
Organism: Australoheros facetus; assembly: GCA_030220045.1. Lineage (NCBI taxonomy): Eukaryota > Metazoa > Chordata > Actinopteri > Cichliformes > Cichlidae > Australoheros > Australoheros facetus. The sequence goes on from JASGAU010398476.1 coordinate 5,035, forward strand.
CACTTATTGCTGTGACTGCAGAGCAGATTGGTTAACAAATGATGTGCAGTTTTCGAGCTGTGTTGTCTTTATGAGGCAAGGTGTCTGCAGTGGTGACAGTGTTATCTAATGAGGTAAATGAAAAATTGCAGCTCCTGGCAATAAAACCAAGAAGTGGTCAATATTATGACAACTATTTTGATAAATTATGTATGTAATTGTATGAGAAAAAGGCCCCCTCTGTTTCCTCTGCAGGGGCGAAGAAAGAGGCATCCTCTTCTGGTGGAATAAATGTCACATCTCCATTACAATACTGAGGCGCATTGGATAGAAAGGTCAGCTTGAAATCAACTTAATACCAGATATGATATGACCCACCACTTATATATGAATGCTGTGCTCAGAATGAGATGTTTCCTAATGTTTTTACAGCAGGAACAGAAAGCTTACACATGGACTCCATCACCAAAGACAGGTTTAACAATGCTTCAAACGAAAAAGATTAGGGCAGAAATTAATTTTTAGTCTGGCATTTATCATCTTATCTGTGCCAAAAGAGGAGCCATTAACAGTGAAAACTGTAATAAGCGCACATCTTTAGAATAGTTTATCAGCATTATTCTGAAGTAATCATTTTCTGTGAGGCCTCTCACATCATTATGGAGGAACTTTGGCCCACTCTTCTTTGCAATGTTGCATCCATTCATTGAGGTTTGGGGTTATTTGTTTGTGCAATGCTCTCTTAAGGTCCCACACAGCATTTCAGTTGGGTTGAGGTGTGAAATTTAGCTGGAGGAAAAAGAAGTTCGCACACCAGCAAAAGCACCTGAGTAATAACTTACGGTAATACAAAAGCATAATATGAGTAATGTTTCGGGCTACAACTGCCCTTCCTCAGACATTTTTGGATTGTGCATGTCTTCATCTCTATTCTGAACTTTGGCTGGGACATCGCAGCATCTTGATTTTTTTTTTCTTTTTCAACCATTCTATTGTAGATTTGCGGCTGTGCTTGGGATCATTGTCCTGTGGCATGACCCAGTTTTGGCTTTTGCTGTCAGACAAGTGGCCTCACATTTGACTCTAAAACACTTTTGTATACAGAGGAGTTCATAGTCAACTATGAGTCCAGATGCGTGGGTCCTGTGGTATCAAAACAAGCCCAAATTATCACCTCTCCACCATCATGGAGTTATGAGGTGTTTGCGCTGATATGCCATGTTGGGGGGGGGGGGNCTTCACTTTGGTCTCGTCTGTCCAAAGGACATTGTTCCAGAAGACTTGTTCAGATGCAACTTTAAAACCTAAGCTTTGCTGCCATGTTCTTTTTAGAGAGAAGAGGATTTCTCCTAGCAATCCTTTCACACAAGCCAAACTTGTTCAGTCATTTTCTGATTGTACTGTGATGAACTTTAACACTTAAAATGCTAACTGAGGCCTGCAGAGTCTGAGATGTATCTCTTTATCGATGTTTTGCAATTTCTCTGAGCATTGCATGGTCTGACCTTGGGGTGAATTTGCTGGGACGTCCACTCCTGCGAAGACTGTCAGCTGTATTGAATGTTTTCCACTTGTGAATAATTGCTCTAACTGCAGAATGATGTTTAGAAATGGCCTTATCACCGTTTCCAGACTGATGTGCAGCAACAGCTGCGTCTTTAAGATTATTGCTTATAACTTTCCTCCTTGGCACTGAATGCTGAACTGCCACAACTTCTACTTTTATAGGAGGTGTTCACACTTGATGACAATCAATTAATCAAATGAATTTGATTAGCATCACCTGGCTGCTACTTACTGCCTCCATAAAAATTAAGAGGGCAAGGGTGCACTTTGTTTTTTGCATGCTGCTTTTACATTTTGGATTCATTTTTGCTAATTAAATAATGACATGGTGTAATATGTTTTATAGTTCATTTGAAGTTGTATTTACCCAATTTTAAAACCTGATAATGACAGATTATTTTGATTATGTCGTGGTACATAAAGCCTTCGAATTGACAGTGGTTATGCTTTTCATTTTAACTGTGACTGTATGATTCAGCATGTTTAGAGTTTGATCTCATGAATAAAAGTGATTATCGCCTGACCTGTATGGCATCAGATTTTACAATTGTTAAGGTGAGGTTCACATTGCTTCAAGCCTATCTTAAAACAATACTCATATACATATTTGTATATTAAAAAAAAATCACTTTTTATTCAATTAATTCCAGTCCCTACTGACTTAAAATATCTCTTTGTAAATCCATGAGTTTACCATGACTATAAATGTTTGGTTAATTTCAGATTCTAAATTAGCCATAGTTGTGAAAATTATGAAAGTTGCACTTTAATCTTTAGGATTTAAAATACATTGTTAAATTATTTTATCCTGTTAGACATTTGTGTAACATTTGACCAGTGCAATCTAATTAGTTCATCCTTCAGCCCAAGTGAACGTTGTGTCAAACTGAAATTTCATGACGCATTCCTGAAACGACACGTTCAAGAAAAATGGAAAACCAAAAAACCTGTGTCCTGCATGGGCTTGTCCCCAGCGTAGATACAAACAAAAACAAAAACAAAACAAAAACATAAGAAGTTAAATCCCACCTGCTTCAACTAAACAGTGTGTGCACTGTTGGGCTGTCAGTTTCAGTTTCTGGAATCAGAAACAACTGTTCAGACTGTTGGGCATGAGGGTGTTTTCAAGCCTGAAGACTCGTCCTGACAAGTAATTATGACAGGTGGTTCAGAAGTAGTGCCATCTAAACCATCAGCATCTATTTACACATAAACAGGGACATGGTCTGAAATAAGGCTTTTTATAAGACACTTCCTGTTGAGTTCCCACTTAAAATAACTAGCATTTTCCAGGAAGGCTCATACAGAGACCTTTTTCAAATGACACAAAAAAAGATTCATCTGACAATATATAAGCAGGTGTCATCTAAACACATTAGAAATGTTTTCCTCCATCTGAGTATGAGGCTTTCTAGAGTTCAACAGGAACACAGGATGACAGCAAATATAACACAGTAAAATCCAAAATAGTTGGTTATATAATCTACATTTTAAAAAGAACATCAAAAACACTGTTAGATACAGATCCGTGCTCAACACGCACACAGCCAGTGTGAGCAGTGAAATACTCTGACTGCTCACACAGAAACAACATAAACTTTCCATTCAGTTATCTTCCCCTACCCGCCCACAACATATGAAATGTCACCATTGGCTTGACGCAAACACAAATGCGTGACTGAATTTGGCACCGACCTCATAAACACAGATAAAAACCCATTTAGGTGTGGAAACAGTCTTAGTACCTCTTAGTTTGTTTGTTTTTTGTTTTCTTTTTTTGGGGGGGTTTGAGGTCCTTCAGAAAAACACTTAAATCTCGCTAAGAGTAGGGCAGCAAGGCCAGTAAGCAGCTTTACACCATGGCAGGAAAAATAATTTACAGGCTTCTGCTAAATGGCTTTCTAGCATTACTGAAGCAGTGTTTGCTGTTACGAAGCTATTCAACAGAAAGAGGCTCATTTTAAGTTTGCCAAGGCTGTGCTGATCTTTGACAAAAGTAAATAGAAAAAAAAAAAAGTTCATTTCTGACCAACCAAGCACAAACATCATTTTCAAGGCTTTTTTCTTTCCCCTTAAGCAATAACAAACATTCCTGGTGAAACAGAAAGACTTAAATTTTTGTTGCATTACCTGCTTATACACTCATGGACTTTATTAGGTACAGCTGTTCAACTGCTTGTTAACAACCCAGTGAAGCTCAAAATGAGCATCAGAATAGGGGAAGCAAGGTGATTTGAGTGATTTTGAACATGGCATGGCTGTTGATGCCAGACGGGCTGATCTAAGTATTTCGTAAACTGCTGATCTGCTGGGATTTTCCCGCACAAGCATCTATAGGATTTACAGAGAATGGTCTGAAAAAGAAAATATCTAGTGAACAGCATTTCTCTGGGCGAAAATGTCTTGATGATGTCAGAAGAGAATTATCAGTCTGCTTTCAGCTGATACAAAGGCAACAATAACTCAAATAACTAGTCAACTAGCGCCACTCCCATCAGCTAAGAACAGGAGGCTGAGGCTAAAATTTGCTCGGGCTCACTAACACTGGACAATAGAAGACTGAAAAAAATATTGCCTAGTCTGACGAGTCTCGATATATGCTGCAACATTACGATGACACGGTCAGAATTTGGTGTAAACAATATGAAAGAATGAAAACATGAAACATGACTGCTGGGATAGACTCTAATTTTCTTAAATCATAATAAGTACACAGACCTCATTTATTTTTTACATCCATCCAGTACCACTGGTGATTAAAACCACAAAAAATCTTTCTTGTAGTTGCTTTAACTTTCATAGATAATGCTCAAAGGCTGTTAAATCTGGCAGTCTGCAACTGTGTGCAAAATTCAGCCCATTCCATAAACTACCAAATCACCTGCCACACAATGGCTTTAGGGAATTCAAGCATCCCAAATTATCACGCAATCAAGCCACAATCCTGCTCCACACCACACATTCCTTAAAATGATGAAGGCCTGTAGCATGCAGATTTATGGAACATTTGCTTCCTCAGCCAGCAACAAACTCCTCAGGAGTTTGTTGCTGGCTGCTATTTTCAGCGTGTGACCAATCTGATGTCCCCTACAATGCATTACCATATGCTGGATAAAACATGGAAAAGAGATCTTCAGCATTCAGGTTCACTGGTGGTGCAGTTTATGTCAACAAATCCTCAGCTTTAATGATAATCAGGTTTTGTCACCACTGCAATGGATTATTAACATAGACTGTATATAAAAAAAAAAAGGATGTCACTACTGTGACATCACACCGGGTACTACCACCTAATGCAAAACCCTAAAAACCCGAGCTGAGTAGGTACTAGTAGAAAGATGCAATTATTACATTCTGTATGCAAAAGCTAATTTTTTATTTTTTATCACAGGCAGCATTTATCAAATGACAGGAAGTCACCTTACCTTCTCCTGAACGTAGTCCATGATGTTTTTGAAGTCCAAGTCGTCATAGTAGTTTACTATGCCCTTTCGGATATTCTTGTTCAATAAATCCACCGTCTGTGAAGGAGAACGAAAGCAAAAGCAAGTATTACTGGAGAGGAGAAGATCAGGTTATCACATTCATCGTATTTGTCCAAAACCATTTGCTATGCCAAACCCTCTATGTTAAGGGGTATTTCAGTACACAACAATCAGCGTGTCAAACACATGCCTGTGGAAAGGAAATGCTCTCATAAGTCAAGGTGACTGATTCACTGAACCAGAATATTAAAATGAGAGTTTGACCACTCACATCTGTCAGAGACAATCTGTTGCTGTGGCGTTACATTAGTTTAATGTATAAGCCCATCGAGACACTCAGAATAAATATTTATAATTTGTAAGTCTCCTGAGAGAATTTGTTGAGAGCTTTTCATTGAATGTTTTCATTTAGGGAACGGTTCATTTATTCCACTAATTTCTCCGCTGTGCTTCTGATACATTAGTCTTATTTAGAGTTCATTGGAGATGACTGTGCCAAAGTGCTGGGCTTTTCCCCCTGCTTAGACCTGTTGTTGTTCCCCCATTTCTTTCTTTGGCGCACCACCGACAATAATGAATTAAGACTGCACCCACTACCCCCCCATTAGAGCAACAGAGATTAAAAGAGATTTCATTTTTTATGTAATTTCTTTTCCCCCTCTCTTGAACATATCAGGTCTTGACAGTGAATCTGCTGGTGCAAGGCAACTACATTTAAACCAAAGTACAACGTGCTCATTTGTAGAACTACAGCTAAAGAAAGAAACTCGGTTAAAAGTGCCAGTGGCCCATTTTCTTTTGAAGATTCTAAGCTCTGTCCTGCTCTGAACATTTCATACACGCAACCTGTTGAGCCACATGATAGTAATACCACCAAAGGAAACTGCACTGTAAAGTTACATGTGTCCAGGCTATGGGAGAGTGTCAGACCTGAAATGCAACAAGTAACCTTTAATGTTCAAAAGTTTCTGAGCTCTAATGTGCAGCTGTAAAATTAGAAATAAAAGAGCAGCATGTAGAGTGCACTCAGGGAATTAAATAAATATAATAAATTGTTGATTCCAAAGATTAACGATTAATGATGCTCTTCTGACAGGGGTAGGTGGCACTCAGTCGCATTACTTTGAGCAGAAAGCAGGTGAAATAAAGAGTCAAGTAACATTTTATGTAAGTGAGCCTAAAATGGAAAGGTTGGTGTGACGGAGCGACTCCGTCACTGCCTGTGGACACGGAGGCACATTGACGCGGTTCTAACGAGTGCCAAGGAAGTTAAAAACACCGTTATTATTGTCACATGAACTGCATTATTTTGTTTGTTTCTTTTCCCCATAAGTAGCCTGTTTAAGGTACAGTTTATAGAAACATGCCTAATTAATATGCAAAATGTAGTTTGGATTAATTCAATTCAATTCAATTTTATTTATATAGCGCCAAATCACAACAAATAGTCGCCTCAAGGCGCTTTGTATTGCAGGTAAAGACCCTACAATAATACAGAGAAAACCCAACAGTCAAAAACGACCCCCTATGAGCAGCACTTGGCGACAGTGGGAAGGAAAAACTCCCTTTTAACAGGAAGAAACCTCCAGCAGAACCAGGCTCAGGGAGGGGCAGTCATCTGCCACGACCGGTTGGGATGAGGGGAGAAAAAAGACATGCTGTGGAAGAGAGCCAGAGATTAATAACAATGATTAAATGCAGAGTGGAGTATAAACAAAGTAAATAAGGTGAATGAAAAGAAACAGTGCATTATGTGAATCCCCCAGCAGACTAGGCCTATAGCAGCATAACTAAGGGAT
>JASGAU010398477.1:0-10823 GCA_030220045.1 Australoheros facetus
TGTTTGACATATGTTTCACAGATTATAAGTCAACAAGTCATTTACAGCCGTTCAAACACAGGCAATTGTTTCTGGCAAACACCGAAAATCGCTTTTTGGCAGACAATCACTTTTTGGCACAACACCGGCAGCACCCCCGCTGCCTCAACATAAAAATGACAACCACAAAACAAGGGCAAGTCAACCGTGTTTAAGGGCAGCATTTCCTCTACTGCATACTGTCCGACCAACATCTTCAACTCTCCCCCACTTACTGGTTTGTACCTAAGTCCAGCTTTTGTTGTTTGGTTGTTGGGGGGGTCTCCTGCATTAGCCGCAGCTCTGCTTCGCACCACCTGGTGGGACTTGCTCTGTAAGTTTGACTGTGCCGTGCTGTGACTCCAAATGTTTCTTCAAATCTGACGTAGTGTTTTTGAAGCTAGATAGCACTTTGTCGCCAGCACAGAGCGCACAACTAACCTTGATGTTGTCATCTTTAGCTGACACAAACTCAAAATAGTGCCTGTATTTCCAGCTAGAAAACGTGCATCTCTCTCCTCCCTCCAATGTTTACATTTGTTTTGCTGTGTGCTGTTATTGTCTTCATGCTGAAAACAGGACTTAATTGTCGCATCGGCCAGACATCACTCCCCGAGATGCAAGAAGAAAGCAAAAATAATTACTAAGAAAATGAAAAAATAGTAATGCACAGTGAATTGGATAATCTGATTACTGGACTGCAAAGAGTAACGCGTTAGATTACTCGTTACGGAAAAAAGTAGTCAGATTAGAGTAACGCGTTACTAAGTAACACGTTACCTAAGTCCAGCTTTTGTTGTTTGGTTGTTGGGTTGTAGTAACGCGTTACTAAGTAACGTGTTACTAAGTAACGCGTTACTGACATCACTGATGACAACTTTGTCATGACTAAGTAAATACATGCTAAGGAACATGAATCTCAAACAATCACCATATAATCATTCCATTTTATTACTGTAGGTTTCCACACCGTGGAGCTCGGCTTGACGCTCGCAATAACTCCCTCGTGGTTATCCATATCCGTGTAAGAAGAAATCCACAGGACCACTTGTAAACATTTAAAATGTTTACTTAAACTAAAAACACAAAAATGGGGGTACAAAACATTCGCAAAATTGTTCGTTAATCTTCCATCAATCCAAAGCGTAAAACAAGAGAGAATGAGAGAGGTCAAAAAACCGTGTGGCTCCCCCTCACTGCACCCGACGGTCTGATGAGACTGACCTTATGGGCCTCAATTAAAGTTACAGCACCAAAAACCCATCACCTCTTACATGCTCCCATACATTTGAAATACCACAGAAATTACATTTTTATCCCTCTTAAAGAAATCAAATGCCCTTTAAGAAATCAACTCATTACAATAACACACGAATAATCCAACATACCTATAAATAAGCCTCTTAATCCCTTCTAAATCAATTAACTTATACTACTGTGAACTTAAACTGTCCTTTTAAAAATAACTACTTATTTACTGGTTTTTATTGGCCTTTTTTAACTAAATATCACAGAACTGCATTTAGGCTCCTACAATTACTGTTAAAAAGTCAGTCGTACATTTCATGTTTTTTTTTTATACATTTAACAAGCACCATATTGCCAAAAGTATTCACTCACCCATCCAAATCATTGAATTCAGGTGTCCCAATCACTTCCATGGCCACAAGTGTATCAAAGCAAGCACCTAGGGATGCAGACTGCTTCTGCAAACATTTGTGAAAGAATGGGTCGCTCTCAGGAGCTCAGCGCTTTCCAGTGTGGTACCGTGATAGGATGCCATCTGTGCAACAAGTCCAGTCGTGAAATTTCCTCACTACTAAATATTCCACACCCAACTGTTAGTGGTATTATAACAAAGTGGAAGTGATTGAGAACTCCTAATGCTTCAGCATACCAAGACATTCTGGACAATTTCATGCTCCGAACTTTGTGGGAACAGTTTGGGGTTGGCTACTTCCTGTTCCAACATGACTGCACACCAGTGCACAAAGCAAGGGCTATAGAGACATAGATCGAACGTCATTTGGTGTGGAAGAACTTGACTGGCCTGCACATAGTCCTGACCTCAACCGAATAGAACACCTGTGGGATGAAATAGTGTGGAGACTGCGAGTCAGGCCTTCTCATCCAACATCAGAAAGAGCCAACTTTATTAACTTTTTCCAGATTACTGAGCACAAATCAGATGATTACAAACAGGAGAGTTCATTAATCTGTTGCGAGAATAACAAAGTTGAGGGTGTTTAACTGTGAGTTGTATCTGCAGGTTTTGTTGGTGAAACAACAAAACCTGCTAACATGATTTTAGTGCTCCTCTTTTGAGAACAGTCAGCAGACAGACTTTGGTAACACAAAACCAACATGAAACAACAAAAAGACGGGAACAAAAACTGAACGACTTTGCATTTCACAATAATCATTTTTCCGAGAACAACCATGAAACCATGAAAAGAGGAAGAGACTGAGACAAAGATAAAGTTGTAAAACCTTTATTAACAAGAAGTTAAACCACATTAATATGAGATTAAATCTCAAACTGCTGACTTTAACATGAAGAAGGACAAATTAATGAAAAAACAGAAAACACAAAATGAACTCTTTAATGCCTCATTTGTCATTTATTAGAACCATATTAACATGATAAATGCTTTATAACAGACTAGAGGGAAGTTACAGTCATCTAGTTTAACATGGATGGCATGATGATACAGTGGTCAGCAACATGGGCTCACAGTAAGAAGGTCCTGGATCCAGGAGTCTGGGCCTGTTGTGTGTGTTCTGTGTGTATCTATATCTTCTCCCCGTGCTGGTGTGGATTCTCTCCCGGTACACAAGCTTCCTCCCACAGTCCAAAGAAATGTTAGGTTAAATGGTGAGTGTAAATTTTTCTGTAGGTATGAACATGAGAGTGAATTGCTAGCTGTCTTTGTGTGTTGCCAGGTCTGTCTCTACAACAGACCTGGCAACTTGTCCATCGCGCCTCTCACCGTGTGACAGCTGGGATAGATTTCAGCACCACTTCAGCTGGATAACTACAGTGCGATGGATGGATGGATGTTTTAACATGTTTAAAAGGTGTATTTAAATACTCTTATGAGATTATGTTAATATTAGTACATCTGCAGACTCCACAGCAAACACATCACTAAACATTTGCACATCTGAGTGTGTTATATGTCTCAAATGCTCATAAAGGCTTTATTATTTCTACTTATTTAATTTCTGTCATCTTCAAATTAAAAAAACTGACACACTGCTGCACAGAAGATATTTGGGGGCAATCATGTCAAATGCAATCACTATTGTTATATAATTCATTTTCTCAGGCTTTGCTACCATTAACTGAGCGTATGAGTACATTTGCACCCAGTGTAACCATCACAGTGTAGAAGAGTTTCACCAGAACAGCACCAATCAGCCCAGGAACAGATACTGATGGCTGAGCAATGACTGCAAGAGAGACAGAGAACAAAATAACAGAGTTGGTGGAGAAAGCACCCAAAATGCAGGCAGAATAAATCAGACAGTAACAAGTAGAATCAATGAGGCACTCAGGAGGGAAAACAAAGACAGAAAGTCAAGGCACAGGAGACAGGCAAAGAAAAACAATTACCAAAATAAAACAGGAAGTTAAAACAAGAAAGAAAGAAAAGCAACAACAGACAAATCAGAGGCAGACGAATGCAGGGGACTTGCTGACACCACTAAAAGATGAAGGTAAGAAACACAAGAAAATAAATAATTTCAAAACAAGAATCAAACTTAAACACTTTATAGGAACCCCTGACCAAAAACATTATTACTTATTAAATCATAACTGTAGCTTGTACTTCATTGTCATCTCAGGTATTTATAGTGCATTCTTATGAGCTATAAAAGTGAAGGTAGTTTGCTAAAAATGTGCCTCCAGCACAACCAGACTTTAGAGAAGGGCAGCCCTATAAACACAAGAAAAAGGAGCATGAAGAGACCATGAACAATGAACAGGAGAAAAATCAAACTATAGGAGAGCATAGACAAAATTTAATAACATGCATATGAATGCATCAGGAGTTTAAAAGGGGACTGATGGGGCCTGATTATTAAAGACCTTAAATGTGAGAAGAAGGATCATAAATGAAATTCTGGAGCCTATGAAGAGACACTGATAGGGGCAAATATGGTCTCTCTGTCTAATCTGTCAGTTTTCTGGCTGCTGTGTGTTGATTTAGCAAAAGACCGAATCTTTCAGGTCACTCCAACAAAACACTCCTAACAACTTTGTCCATTTCCCCCAAACTTCTGCTTCAGTCACTGAATTTTTCTACTCTGTACTTTTACTTTTTACATTCAGTCTACAATGAGTCCTTTAAAAAGTCACCATCACTTGGATGTTAAGATTGGAGTTTGAAAGCTGTCATAATTATATATTTCTCATATTTACCTTCTAATTAAGAACGTGTATATAAAATGTGTGAATTAGAGCAGCGACAGGTGCACAGCCAGATGAATGCAGCCTCTGGGCCTCAACCTGGATTATTTTTAATGGACAGCAGGGGGAGACTCTGGCTGCAAAAAGACTTCCAATATTCTAGAAGACTACAGGAAGATGGGAGGATTATTCAGATGTGCTCACTTGCAAATGATTTTCCAGTCACAAGTTCTTAGACAAGGAGCGTGCATTGTCCTCAGTTTCACAGTCAGATCCACACCTCTCCCATCATGTCCAGTTTCAAAACACTACAGTGGTGAAGCGCTCAACTTGAGGCTTCATAACAGGACCTCACTAAATCATTTAAACTGTCTATGAACACGTGCTGCAAGCTAGAGGCAAACAGTTTTTTAACCATGCAACATGCATGTGTATATACTGATTGTGTGTGCAGACTATTGTGATTGTATTTGACTTCTTTACAACCTCAGTAGGGATTTAATGCCTCAGTAGTTGCATCATCGCTCAGAAGCATTTTTAAATAGGTTAAAATAATTGATACATTGTTTTTGCAACAAAGTGAATATCTTCAAGGACAGACTCTGTATATTGTTGATTATCCATCACTTCTCCCTTTCCTTTCATTCTCACGTCACCTTTCAGAGTGGCCATTCAGAATAACTGTAAACACTTTTTGTTCCCAGAGATCTCTTGTAGCATAAACCCACCTGTACTGTTGACAGACAACCAGCTCTGTGGTGACTCTCCTTTGGTGGGGTGTTCACACTTGTAGAAACCTTCATCGGATGTAGACACGGCAGGGAAAGTCAGGTTTCCTGCAGGCTGAGTACCGATCAAAACACCATCTTTGTAGAAGTTAGCTGAGAAATTAGAAGTCGCCCTGCTTGCTTCATCTTTTTTGTAATTGCATAGAAGTGTCACTGTTTCACCTTCTGTCACAGGAAGTGCGGGGCTCTCCATGATCACTCCGTCTGAAAATCAAACTGTGCTGTGACTGCTCAGGTGAATGACAGATAAAACGTCTAAAACATGAAATAATAAAGAACATTACTTGTGACTGTGATGTTGATAGAATTGCTGCATTCCCCTCGATCAGACTCACACCAGTATACTCCAGTGTCTGATGAGTAGGTGTCCATAATAGTACACGACAAGTTATCTGACACTCCCCAGCCAGAGTTGCATGGCTCAGAAGTTTCAGAGGAGGTGTTTCTCTTCAGAGTCCAATTTCCAGAGTTATCTGCCCCTCTACAGCTCAGCGTGATCGTTTCATACCAAAAGAACTGAGATCTGTCAGGGTGGATGCTCAGCATGGCTGCTGGAGTTTGAAACAGGAAATAAGAAGAGGAGAAAAACATGAGGCTGACATTTGGTCCTTTTACGAATACGAATACCTTTATTAGTCCCACAATTTAGTTTGTCTAGAACAATACAAGTCTGCAGACTTGTGGTAAGCCCCAATCACACAGGCCTGGAGACCTGTCAGTGACCCACTGGCAACCATTGGGCACTGGCGATAAATGTATACTCTCCTATGTTAAACCACCCACTGAATAACAATGTGAATTTCAGTCATTTAGCAGTCCCTGGAGGTTTCAAGGATTTGGGGTTGCCAGGGGGTCACCAAGCAGTTTCTAGGCCTGTGTAATGGTAAATGGTAAATCGTTTTTATATGGTGCTTTTCTACTCTGTCTGAGCACTCAGAGCACTTACACAATACTGTGTGACTGGGGCTTTAGTCAACCTGCAGTTTCTGCTACTACCATCGTCATTTTGAGAAGCAGTTTATTTGGTCACTTACTGGCCTGCTTATATATGACTATTGTCATATCGTAGCTTGCACATGCATTATATAATGCCAATGTTGCATTTTGACATAATTTGGTAAGATGCAAAATTACTAGCTGGTGATGTTGTGACAACATTGCTCTTTATCTTCCTCTCCCAGCATTTCCCAGGGGGTTGCAGATGGATGCACATTTGATTTGCAGATTTTACACTGGAGTCAGTTCCTGATACAAACCTCTCATTTATCTGGGCTTGGAATACACTAGTTAATGACCCTTTAGACTGGGTTTGTATCTTCTCCCAGTCTCAAACTGGGGATCTTTCAGGTGTAAGGCAAAGCCACTACACCACAGAGCCACTTATGATAACATTACCCTGGACTTTTCTCTAACACTGCAATAACTTAAGGGAACAGCATAAATAGTATGTATTTTACTAACAACTGTGATTCTATACCAGCATCAGGGTACTTTATTATATTATATTACCAAATGTAATCTTTCTAGAATGTAAAGGTTACATATTTATATTATTTGGTAACATTGCTATGAGAGGGCCCAGTCTTAATGGCTGAGTGCTCAAGCGGAGTAGAAAAGCACTACATAAGAACCAGCTTATTTACCATTCATAAGCAGATGTAAAAGGCCATAAGGGGATGTTATTAGAATGCTGCCCCAAGCAAATTTTCTTTGAAGCGTATCCTTTATGTAAAAATTGAATGTAGACAAATTACCCATTGGTTAGATGTCATCAGAAATCAAGTGTCATGGTTTTATCAATGATTTACACCACCTGCCTATATGGTAGCCACATGTCAATCACAATATAGGACTGGGACCTTACAATTAACACCCTGGCAAATGCATGTACTGGCCAACATAATACTAGCAGCAGAGTTCCTTATCATACTACTGATGAAGATTTTTATTCACTGTTTCATTGTGGAAGACCAAATGCAGCAATCCTCTCAGGTCAGACAGCTCCTGCATACAAGCTAACATTATGCAGAACATGCACAGGCACCCTCCAGAACAACAGGCCCTGTCTAGAATCTGAGATGTGGACGTGGAAGGCATGTTGTGCTTAATGTTAGCTTGATACTCAGGAGCTGTCTGACCTGAGAGATTCACTGAATAAAACTCTTCATCAGTAGTACGATACAGAACACTGCTGCCAGTATTATGTTGGCCAGTACATGCATTTGCCAGGGTGTTAATTAGCTACTCATCATTTAGGATTTCTGCCACTAAATTCCCTGCAGATTGACTCATAGTGCCACTTCTTGTAGCGGCATTGTGTGCTTTATGTAACAAAAACACTAGATGGCGCAAGAGCTTCTGTGATGTCAGTTTTCATTCAGTATATTCAGACTTTCATTCTATATATTCAGACTCTTGTTTTAATATATATAAGGGGTGGCAGTGGTGCAGTGGGCAGGTGCTCACCTTGCAACTGGAGGGTTGCTGGTTCGAGTCCCCAGCTGAGCACATGCTGTCATTGTGTCCCTGGGCAAGACACTTAACCCACATTGCCTAAGTGTGAATGTGGTTGTTTGTTTGGTGGTGGTCGGAGTGGCCTCTGTCAGACTGCCCCAGGGCAGCTGTGGCTACATCAGTAGCTTACCACCACCAGGTGTGCATGAAATTGTAAAGTGTCTTTGAGTGTCTAGAAAAGTGCTATATAAGACTAATGCATTATTATATATATAATAATGCATTAGTCTTATATATATATATATATATATATAGAGAGAGAGAGAGAAGACAAATGTGAAGCTGTAAAATAGTAATTGTAATAAAGTAAAAGTCTAATCAGAAGGTATAAAGTTAAGCATATGAGCTGTACTGCTCTGTGTATGAGCTGGGGAATGCAAAGGTACTGTCAAGGCCACTCATGTGAGTAGAAGTTTGTGTGATCCCAGCAGAATATGAGGGTAGATGTGTGTGTGAGTGCGTGCAAAAGCATGTGACTCTTCCTTTTAACCATTCTGGAGCCGAAACTTTCTTCAGCATATCTATAGTACATTGATGACATGAGTGATACCCTAGGATCCGGATATACTGGGGCCTAGTTAAAGCCAATTCAAAGAGTCAATACAGATTCTTCAAGATTAAGCTGCTGATCAAAGTAACCAATGAGATTGCAGTCTTTAAGAGGAAACAGCATAATGTCCATTGAAAGGTGAAACCCCTTTTAAACAGAGCGTAACAAGGCTGCCTCAGTCTGCTGAGACCATGGAAGGCCTGTGTAGATGAGCTGATGTTTCCTTTCCCACAACTTCATAGCCTGAAATTACACAAACCCTATTATCCATCATAGACCTGAGGAGTTGTCATTTTGCCCCAGCAAATACCCTCCAATATCAGAAAAATCCCTTATGATCAAGTAGTAGTAGAAAGAGGCAAAGAGGAAGTCCCTTTTAACAGGAAGAGACCTCCAGCATTTTTTCAAAATGTCACTAAAAGGGTATGAAAATACATAATTATAGTGATTTCATCTTTAATTTGGTAGCAAGCTGTTTGCTGCACTTTGAGTGTCTGTAGGTTCTTATAGAACCAAATGAGTCATTTTCCACTGAAGATACATTAACACGTTGCAGCAGGAAAAACATTTGTCTATAAAATATGTATACTGGAAACAAAATGGAATTGTGTCTGATGACCTACTGTCACTATTCTGGCTTATTCTGGGTCACTTTTCCTTTAACAAATCATTTGTTGATATTATTAATAACACATGCTTCTTATAAAGGAGTATTCCTTGTTTTGATTGGCTGCTGAATTCATCATTTTTAATGTAATCAATTTAAGTTGCAAAGAACGTCTCAAATTACTACTCACACTACATGGACATACACTGTAAGTACTGGGGCACTTATACATTACACCTACAGGAGCTGCACGACTGTGGAAACCCATGCCAGGAAGCTCCTGGTGCACATTGTATTGCTGATGTTAATACCAGAGGAGGTTTGGAGCTCTGCAGTGACTGAGTCAGCAGAGTGTTGGAAACTCTTACGTAATCAAAGACCCCGCTTTTTGTGGTCTGCCACTTCATGGCTGAGCTGCTGATGCTCAATTTTGAAATAATACACTTAAAGTTGATCATGGAATATCTAGAGGGGAGAAATGTCACAAACTGACTTTAATCAGTACCACACTCATATTCAGCCTGTAGCCATGAGACTTAAAACACCTGAATTCAAAGATTAACAGCCCAAAACCTGAGGTCGTATAATGTATGATAACTGGGAAACTATTCTACTATTAGTGTAGTTTACAGTGTACTGTAGTGTCATGCTTCAGTTTAGCCATTTAAGCTCCATTCACTAGCAAATCTTCATGCAGAACATCATTCTGTCCCTGTAATATACAGTGCTGTCAGTAACGCACTTCTTAGTAATGTGCTATCTGACTATTTTTTTCAGTAGCGAGTAATCTAACGCATTACTATTTGCAGTCCAGTAATCAGATTAAAGTTACTTATCCAAGTCACTGTGTGTTACTATTTTTGTCATTTTCCTCAGTATAAAGATACATTTTTGCTTTCTTCTTGCCTCTCGGGGAGTGACGTCTGGCTGCTGCGACAATTAAGTCCTATTTTCAGCATGAGGACAATAACAGCACACAGCAACACAAACGTAAACAATGAAGGGAGTAGAGAGATGTGTGTTTAAAAGCTGGAAATACAGGCACTATTTTGAGTTTGTGTCAGCTAAAGATGACAATATCAAGGTTCACTGTGCACTGTGCTGGTGACAAAGTCTAGTATATTGCTTGAAAACACTACGTCAAATTTGAAGAAACATTTGTAGTCACAGCACGGCACAGTCAACCTTTCAGAGCAAGTCCCACCAGGTGGTGCAAAGCTGAGCTGCAGCTAATGCAGGAGGCCCCCCACCCAAACGACAAAAGTGCAAAACCAGTAAGTGGGGAAGAATTGGAGCAGTTGGTCAGACAGTATGTAGTAGAGGAAATGCTGTTCTTAAACACGGTTGACTCGCCCTCGTTTCATGGTCATTTTTATGTTGATGTGGTGGGGGGTGCTGCTGGTACAACAGGTGGTGTGCCAAAAAATGATCATCTGCATTTAAACGGCTGTAAATGACGTGTTGACCTATAATCAATGAAACATATGTCAAACATATCTCTCATGAATGATATGAGTTAGAAACAGCATTTCTATAAACTGATTGCAGTTTCTACAAGGTAGAAACTGCAATCAGTTTTTGGCTTTTATATATTCTTGCAAAAAAGTTATTTCTTCATTTTATTTATGAGCCCTTCATAAATCATGCTGACTGCACTCTATTTACCAATATAAAAAAAAAAAATTACACATAAAAGCACACAGAAACATCTGAATCACTTTATGGCAGATGATCACTTTTTGCACAACACCGGCAGCTGTTGAATCTAACTAACAAAGTAACTTGTAATCTAACTTAGTTACTTCAAAAATTAAGTAATCAGTAAAGTAACTAAGTTACTTTTTAAAGGAGTAATCATTAATCTGTAATCAGATTACTTTTTCAAGGTAACTAAGCCATCACTGGTAATATATCACCAGTGACAGCAACCTG
>JASGAU010398478.1:0-11439 GCA_030220045.1 Australoheros facetus
TTGTGTGGTTTATTCTGGGGAGGGGCTTAGGTTTTATAAGCCAGAGTTAATGCTCTTGAGAGGGAGAGAGGGAGGCATAGCAGGCCTAGTGTGTTGGCTAGAGCCCAGTAGCCATGGGCTTAGCCTTTGGGTTTCTTTGGTTTAGTTATTTTTGAATTCTTTTGAACAGTTTTAAGTTTGTTTTTCTATAGTTTTTGTATCTTTTTTTTGTTTTTGGTCATATCACCATCCTGACCCTCCGTGTAAATAGCACTTGTAATAAATTGCACAACGGGTGAAGAGAATTCCAGCCTCCAAGTGTGTTTCCTCAACTGTAGCTGTGGCATTACTACAGGACACAACTGCAGTCCTGAAATAGAGCCAGAAAAGCAGCAGCACCTTCATCAGTTACGTTGTATTTTATTCATTTAGAGTCAGTCACTTAATGAAGCGTGAAGGTGAAGATCTGACAGCAGTAGAGCTCTCGGCGACCTCGGAGAGAAAGAACTCCATTTTAACAGGAAGGAATCTCAGATGCTCGAGGTTCAGGAGGCACGAGGGCAAAGAGAGGAGAGAACAACACAATTATGCGGGACGCTTAATCAGGTGTTTTTTCTCTTTTGTCTTCCACAGATTGTCGGCAGAGGAAATGACCAGGTGGCCCTGAGCTCCAAGTTTGAGACCAGAGAAGATTATGGTTGGTAAAAGTGTCTTCTGATATTTGAATGTGGCCCCTCAGAGGCTGGATAGCACACGGGGTCTCCATCAACACGTAACATGACGAGTTTATGTTTCGATTTCCAGCTGTGATCCGTAATTACGGCAACCTGCTCCTGGAGATGTCTGCGATTGTTCCTGACGGGATCGTGGCCTTTTTCACCAGCTACGTCTACATGGAGAACATCGTGGCATCCTGGTACGAACAGGTCAGTGAGTGTGTGCAATAACAGAAACAATACAGGGATTATGGGAAACGGTTTAGCTTGTAAAGCTGCATAAATCGGAGCACATCTTTAATTTGATGTGTTTTTGTTGTTTCGTGTTTGCCTGCAGGGTATCCTGGAGAACATCCAGAGAAACAAGCTGATCTTCATCGAGACTCAGGACGCTGCAGAGACCAGCATGGCCCTGGAGAAGTACCAAGAGGTCAGGCAGACTCTTTTTATTATTATTATTAGTTAGATACTGCAGGTGGTAAATTTAACAGAGACGACAAATATCCCAAAATCACAGCACCACATGTTGCTGTGAATGAATAACTGCCAAGTCGCTGAAGTATGTTCTCTTCTTGATTACTGGTGGGTCTCTGACCTTTGACCTCTTCAGGCCTGTGAGAATGGCAGAGGAGCCATCCTCCTGTCCGTGGCCAGAGGAAAAGTGTCTGAAGGCATAGATTTTGGTAAGTAACGTCCTGCAGGGAAACGTGGCTCCAGCAGAGCCAATTAAAGCAGACAGTAGAAGAAGGTGTGTGTGTGTGTGTGTGTGACTCTTGTTCTGCTCTCTGTTCAGTGCACCATTACGGCCGCGCGGTCATCATGTTTGGAGTGCCTTATGTTTACACACAGAGTCGCATCCTGAAGGTCAGAATCACCTCCGTGTGTGTGTGTGTGTTTGTTTTCTCCTAAAGAAGGCATCACATTTTTACAGGTGCAAATGTTACACAACGTTACAGCTGTCCCTGCTCACACAAAGTGATGCCATCCTACTATGTCTAATTAATACCTTTAAAATAGGCACGAGGGGGGCACAGGCTTTATATGAATACATTTAGCATATTTAAGGAGGGATGTGGGGCACAGGAATTAGAGCTGGGAGGAAGCCGGACACTTTTTTCTTTTTCTCAGTCTGAGTGTGTAGTTTTATCTCCGATACCGCAGGTTTTTTTTTTTACTCTCACTGTAACTCGACTCAGGCTCGGCTGGAGTACCTTCGGGATCAGTTTCAGATCAGAGAGAACGACTTCCTGACGTTTGATGCCATGCGCCACGCAGCTCAGTGCGTAGGCAGAGCCATCAGAGGCAAGACCGATTACGGACTCATGATCTTTGCTGACAAGGTGCGTCTGAACACGCTCCTGCCGCTGTGCTTGATTCTAACTGAAAAGCAGCTGCGCTGGTGTGACGGTAAATCGCTCTGTGCTGACAGAAGCTGCAGTAACCCCCTCTGTGCCCTGCAGCGTTACGCTCGAGCAGACAAACGCGGGAAGCTACCTCGCTGGATTCAGGAGCACATCAACGACGGCAGCCTGAACCTCACCGTGGACGAGGCCGTGCAGCTTTCCAAGCACTTCCTGCGGCAGATGGCTCAGCCTTTCAGACAGGTACAAGCGTCACTGCAGGGAGTAAATGAAACGGCACCAAAGACTGGCTGTTTAAACATATCAGGTTATTAATAATCACTGAATACCTTAGAGGGAGATTATATTCTGGCAAATGAAGCTTAATATTTCTGGCGAGCTGCTGTTTACAGGCACAGTTCTCAGGTAGGGATGTAATTTCCTGGTTTTTGAAATAAGAAGGTGGTTCTCTCCACATACAGAGGTATGAAAGACCAGAAAGGCCTTTCATGTACTGCGGTTTCCTGCAAGTACTATCTCACATTACTGTGTTGTGCAGCAAATAAAGTATGCACCCTAAGCCTACTGTTTTTGCAGCCATGCAGGTGAGTTAGAAAAAGGTTTTGGAATATAGCAGCTGCACGGCTAACACGAGCACACGTTTGCTTCTCTCTGTAACCTCTTCTTTCTCTGCAGGAGGACCAGCTGGGTCTGTCTCTGCTGACTCTGGAGCAGCTGGAGTCGGACGAAATGCTGCAGAAAATCACTCAGATCGCTCATCAGACCTGAAGGTGATGCTGTTACCACAGCAACACCCATAAATGGAGTCTTCAGCCATCAGTTAAATATGGGTCCAAAAGGGCAAATGCACCTTAAACGTACTTTAGTGTTAACCAACAAACTTCCTAAACAAAGATTTCCTTCAAGTGTTTGTTTTCCTCCCAGTGCTGTAGTGGTCACAGTAATGATTTCAGACAGAGCTGCCCCACACACACACACACACACACACACACACACAGTCTCAGAGTAGACGGCTCGTAAACGGGAGCTTTACCTTCCAGATTCCTCGGACCTTTGAATCACTGATACATGTTTCAGTACTTGGGAATACTGCGCAGTACACTGCTGTGGGAAGTATAACTGCTTGTTGTGCAGTAGTCCAACAACAGACTGAACTCTAAATGTGGGTGTTTGTCTGCAGCGTTTCCTGATTTCATGTTGATTCTTTTGATAGGTGAAACATTTTGTTCCTACTCTGAGTAATGCTGCTCCACCAAGTGTCTGTCATACAGACCGGACCGCCTTTTCTGCTGCAGCTGTACACAACCCGGTTTTATACTGAACATGAATGTTTGTGTTTTCTAAACAGCTGGAATATTAAAGTTAGTATTTAACAGCTGACTCGTGTTGTAATCTTCAGTGTCCGTCTGTCACCACCCACTGAACATTTAGAAACCCCACACAAGGATTACCAGGGTCTTCATTTATTACAGCTCAAGTCTGCAGATATAAAATACACACGTGTCTCTTCTTCAAGCTTGTGACAGACTTTTACACCGACAGCACACACAGCGTTTCTCTGTCCTTACAGATCGGCAGCAGTCTGTTATTCCTGAGTGTGTGTGAACACAATGCTTCATTCTCTGTAACAAATCTACAGCTGAACTCTTCCAGTAGTTTAAAAAACTAATAAATATCAGAAAAAAACTACATTCAATATTAGTTGAAGCTTTTTTTTAGTAGGTATTTGTGGATTTCAGGCATTTCCGTGAAAAGCAGACATCGTGACCTACATGCCTTAAAGTACGCGATCTCAGCAGCTCATTATGCGACTTTAAGCTACTTCAACCACCGCGGAGCAGAAAGCCACAAACCAACCGGCAGCCTGGAAGCGGCTCAGGTTTCTGGACCGCTCGGCTGCTGCTGCGTCCCGTGGATGTGAATCAGCTGGCTGCAGATCTGCTCCTCTGCTGGCCGCGTTTTGTTTGGAGTCTCTTCATAGGTTAGACATCAGCTGTTTATCAATGTTTGTTTTTTTAAACACGGATGCAGATTTGCACCCGCACTCTGATATTTTTCCTACTCGTTGCTTCAGCTACAAAAAGAAGCCAGAATGTTTTAAAGCCACACAGAAGCTTTCAGTAAAGACTCTTCACTTCAATCCAAATCCAGTAAAAACCATCAAAACAAACCTGACATTTAGGCACAGCAACCAGTTTAGAGAGACCTTTACACTGCTGACAGGTAATCAGTAAATACTGAGCTCAGAGTGACGGTTTACATCCACAAACTGAAGAGATTACAAACGTGTTAAAAGCCAGATATGTGCTTTTGCTGTGCTGGAATAATGTCAGAGCAGACTCGGGTCCAATAACACAGACTAACAGTATAAATTAGAGGTGACCAGCACATTTTAAAGGCAAACACGTTTATCATATTTTTAAAGGTGTAAACTCTGACAAAACATTTTGATCCCTGTGCTTCTCAAATTATAAAAAATGTAAAATATGATCTTTAGTATCAATGCACCACTTAACTTTAGGAAATTTAATCTTTATATACATCTGTTTATCCTCCTTTTCTAGTGCTTCTTTAAATGTCCCACAGTTGAACATGAGAAACGGGCACACTGCCTCAAATGTTAACCTGACGCCGTCACGTCGCTGTAAGACTGCAGTCTGCAGGGTGAACGCAGCTTAACTAGCTTAAAATGACTTTTAAAACAAGTTTAAGATCAACGTTAAAAACTGGAAATGATCAAACTGAACTTGTAACCTTAAACCAGGAATGAGCGGATATCAAGTTTCAAGTGATCAGGAAGGAAAGATTGAACATGTGACCCAGTCCTCTGTGACCGCTTCGTAAGAGAAATCTGATGTTACAGACTTTAAAAGTCAGATTTTTGGAGAAGTCTCCGCTCTGGAGGTGCTCTCGCACCAATTACACACACTGCGCTGTGTTGGTCGAGAGGGACGTGCTCGCTTCTGGGTTAGCTGGTCCCACCGAGCGAGCCTCTTCTCATCAGGCTCTGCGTGCTGGAGCTCAGGCCCCGAACATCCGACAGCTGACTCGACTGAAGAACAAAAACACACAGCGGGTGTTAAAGCCGCACGTTTATACTGGCTGCGTGTGCAGCTACATTTAAAAGGTTATTTACACATCGAGATGTTTGGACGGAGTCTGCTCACCTTGCTGCCATCCTGACTTTCTCTGACTCCAACATTCAAAACATTCAGAGAGTTTGCCCTCTTCATCCTGAACACAGCACACAATCACCTGTTAACGCCACTGAACGGGTTACAATCTAAGAGCAGTTTGCAGAAGTCTGACAGAAAGTTGCAGGATGACCCCTGAGCCTCTGAGCATGACCTTTTACTTTAATCAAAACTACACCATCAGAAATAACAACCAGAACTAACACTGCTGCCAGCCAGTCACACTCCAGTTCACATCCACGTCTGTTCAGACTCACAACAACACATTTTTAGTTTCCGTCCTTTATGATACAAATTATTTTATCCTGTTAGATATTTGTGTGAAACCAGTCACACAGTAATAACTGTGTGGGCGCAGAGGGCCTACTCAAAAAAGTCATAAAGCAGACCTGCAGTAAATGCAGCCCCGTGACTCTGCGGTTTTCCCATCTTGTTTTCAGTCACAGTTCAGACACATAATTCCTAAAAATCATCCTAAAAAGTGTGTGTGTGTGTGTGTGTGCAGGTGCAAAAGCATCAAGTGTAACGCCTCTGGCAATGCCTGCTGCTGGCACATCAGCTGGTCGTCATGCTCTCAGCGGGTGCTGGTAACAGAGCATTACCCAGCATTCCTCGGGGCCGTTTCCTCCACTCCGACCCCTTTCAGCTT
The DNA here is from genome assembly GCA_030220045.1 of Australoheros facetus. NCBI lineage: Eukaryota > Metazoa > Chordata > Actinopteri > Cichliformes > Cichlidae > Australoheros > Australoheros facetus. The sequence continues at coordinate 5,900 of JASGAU010398478.1, forward strand.
GCGGACCAGTTTCTCGCTGCTCCGCCTTATCGACTCTCTGAGTTTGGTGAAGGAGCCGCTGCGCTTCAGCCCGTCCTGTCTGGAGCCGCCGTCCTCCGGCCCGGACCAGCCGGGACGACCGTCACCTGGAGGACCGAGGAGGACGAAAGGCGTACGGACATGAAACCTGCCTGTGTCGTGCATTTGAATAATTTATATAAGTTCAAGTTTCTGTTTTTGATACACTGGGACACAAACACAACAGGAACAAGAGTTTCCCATGTTAAACATTACAGACTGGCACTAATACATACATAGTTAGATGATGCTGTGCACACAGCTCCTTTGCCTGTATCCTGTACTTCAGAGTAGCTGCTGTTCTACCAAAGTAAAATTAAAGGGGGAGGAGCTACAGCAGCTTGAGGACACCGAGGCTGCTGTGCCAGTGTTTGGTTTTTTCTCAGCGCTGTTTTCACTTCCTAAGTCAGTGGTTTTAGATAATGTGGTGGAACTTGTGGTTAGCTCGTGTGACACAGACAAACGGGAGCCAAGTTGCTGATAAATGAAGTACATAATCTCACTGTTTGTACCTTCAACAGATCCAAACTCCTTTTCGTGCGCTCTGGTGAGGATCTCTTTGTAAAGAGCTTCAGCTTGTCTGTACTTCCCCTGCTTAAGATAGCACGACGCCTGAGAGGGGAACAAGAAGGAAGGCTTAAATGGTGATCTTAGAAAATACTGATGACAGCCCCGTTAAACCAGGCGGTTTCCTCCCACCAGGTTGTTCTTGGTTTTAGCCACGTTGGCGTCGTCTGGTCCCAGTTTGCTCTGGTAGATGTGCAGAGCGCGTTCATAGTACTGCTCCACTTCCTGGTACTTGCCCTGGTTCTGACACAGCAGAGCCAGGTTGTTCAGCTGCTTGGCCACATCTGGATGGTCTGTGCCGAGAACCTGAGGAGGCATTCAGTCAGAGAAATGCACAGTGAGGCCGACCAACCCGTTATTCTTCCCACAGCAGTATCTGATCCAGGGCGTGCCGCACAAAGTTTTATTCACTCGGGTCTGTGAGAATCAATGGCACTTCATTTTTAACTAAATCAGTAAAACATTTACTCTGTTATAAGGCCGGCATTCAAAATCCTAAGTATTTCCTACAGGTTAAAGGTTACTGAGTTAAAAGTTCAGGTGAGTTATTAGCAGGAATTAGGGAGTGTTTGTCTAACTTACTTTCTCTCTGATCTCCAGAGCTCTTTTACAAAGCGGCTCCGCTTCCTTGTATTTTCCTCTTTTCCCATAAAGCACTGCCAGGTTGTTGAGTGTCGCTGCCACCTGCACGCACACACACACACACACAGTCTGATCTAAACCACATGAAACAGCTACAAAGGCAGCAATGCTAATATTTGCAGGTCATGCATGTAGGAAGCGAACAACAACAAAAGGTTTTATGTTTCACGTTTACACTGATGAACGAGGTCGCTGAAAGCTGGTTAGACGTTTGTCAGCAGCTGCAGGACAGAAACTTACAGCTGGATGGTCCATCCCCAGAGTTTTCTCCCTGATGGCCAAAGCATCGTTCAGCAGGTTTGCTGCCTCTTTGTATTTGTTCTGGTCTCTGTACAACAGAAAATAGAAATAGAAACAGAACGCCTTTATTGTCATCACACAGAATGTACAGAGAGACTGGAGGGCCGCTCCTGTTCAGTGCCATGCTGCTGAAAGTCACGCGTTCTCAAATATAAAATAGAACTGCTAAAAATATACGGAAGATAAAACAATGTATAAAAATATATATATACAGTGTAAAAAAAATAAAATAAGTATATACATATAATAATGAAGATGGAGAGTGCTGCACTGCTCACCCTGAGAATCGTTCAGCTTGGTGAAATTAATTCTCACCATTAAAGAAACCCTGTGAATGGTTTTAGAGGTTTTGAACAGTCTATAATTTACCCGTGCTCTATCACAGAAATCAGAAACCTTTATTAAACCTCATTACAACCTCAAACTGGCCGCGTATCACAAGCCACAAGAGTAATGATGACAGGAAAGAGGATCTTCTCAATTACTGCACACCAGTTACACCGCGTACCAGCCACCGCGTACAGCGGACGCTCGGCTGAAGTTAAGCAGCGTGTACGCCTCCCTCGACTGATCCGAGCACAACAAGCCGCGTCTCACCGCCCTGAACCGAATAATAACTCCGTTTATCTGTGGCATTAATATTTCTTCAGCGTTTAAGAACATGAAACCTGACTGATTAGTAAATAAAGTCTTCTGGAAACCTCACACTAAACCCAGCTGTGAAAGCGACACCTCAGGGGTCATTAGTACAGGTAAACACTAACACGGATTATTGTGGAGGTAATCACCTGTACACCAGTGCCAGTATATTGAGCATGGTGGCTACGTCTGGGTGGGTGTGGCCCGAGGACTTTTCCAGGTCTTCCAAAGCCTGTGGGGACACGATGAGATCATTTCACCTGACTGTCTGCTTGGTTTGGGTTAGCACCAGTTACAACCGTGGAGGCCCCTCCCACCTGTTTGCAGAGAGGTACCGCTACCTCATATCGGCCTTGGGATGCGTACTGGATGACCAGGTTGTGGAGCGTTCGAAGGCGGGCGGGGATCTCGTAGCCGCCCTGCTGGGCTGCAGCAGCGGCACTGCTGTGGTGAGGCTGGGACACTGAACAACAAGAGACGAGTAAAACGCACACTGCTGAATTTAGAAGGGCCCAGTTCTTGCTACGTAAATGATTTGACACGAGTGGGTTCTCTTCAAGCCATCAGAGAGAAAACAATCAAAAAAAAGGTGGTTCTCAAACTTTTCATGGCACTGAAGCAGCTGGAAAACCCACAATTTTTAAAAAGAACAAAAAAAGATTCAGCTGTTTCAACTTTTATTGCTGCCTTGAATTCTCATGCTGTAAAAAGGGTGACCTGAGTAGCCCTGCTGTACTCACGGTTTTCTATAAAGAAGCTGTCCTAAAGCTTCACACTGGCTTCAGGTTTCACACTAAACTACAAATGTTTTACCTTCATGTGATCTGACCTTATTTGTTGTGCAGATGCTAAATTGTGGCATCAGTTACTCAGATATCATAATTAGAAGCAGCAGCTGCACCCTGTGCTTATCTGTGCAGAGTGAAGACTGAACCGTCTACCAGCACAGTTTTAACTGCCGAGTTCCTCAAACCTCCAACGCTGAGACGTCTTAAAGCATCCAAACTGAATCAGAATGAGGGCGGTGCTTCCTGTATAAAAATGATCCCTTTACATTTACTCAAAAAAATCTGCCAAACACAGGCCTAACACTAAAACATCTCACAGCCTAGCAGAGCCTTACTCGGCGACTGCTCCTCATCCTCGGCAGGAAACAGGTCATCCAGAGACTCTTTGCTGAAGGAAGTGTCTCTGTCATCCTGAAAGGAAAACCACAAACACGACTCAGAAGATAACAAGTGAGCTTACACTTACTACAACAGTTAGCTTCTCTAATTCAACACTTTTATAATCAGCACCTGGTTTTTTTTTGCCAACGAGCTCTGAAACACTCGCTGCAGCAGAAAGTTTAGTAACTAGCCGGTGAAGACCAGAAGCCACCTGACTGTAACTGACCTGAGGTAAGAAGGGAGGGAAAACTGGCCGTACACTCAGATGCAAAGCAACTGGAGTCCAAATGAAGGCTAATGATGCTCTATGATGGTGGAATATGTAAAGTGGCCCCTGCGTGCCCACACATCAGCAAAAACAGCTCGCTAAGATGACGTCCTTCTGCCCACTATGTAATTACAACAGCTTTACTAAAGGCCTTTAAACGTCCAGCCGCAGACGGTCCAAAGAATTCACAAACTTTCAGCACATCGATTTCACAAACAAACACACAGGTTCAGATTCCCGTGCTGACACACGGACTGTGGTGTAGAGCTGACTCTCCCTGTTACTCATTTGTATGGCAGGCTTTTCCTGCTGTCATCCTTTGTTACTCAACCTCTCAGCTGGCTGGCATATAGCAACAGACTCTTCTGCAGACACACAGCATGTGGGTCAGCGTGTTTTCTGTCCTCACCAGGGGGGGCTCATCCTGGTCGTACTTGCGTATGGATGACATGAACTGCAGGTGTCTGTTCTGCTCCTCGAGGGTGACGACGTCCTGCTCCCGGTCCTGCAGCCGCTGCTGAGCGCCAGCCAGCTCATCCCTGAGCCACTGGTTCTCCTGACAGAGACGACGAACCTGAGAGGGAGGAGGTTACGAGGAAGGATGACATAACGGAGAAAATAGAATGGAGCCGTTAAATAGAAACGGATCAGCGTGTTTCTTCCACATCAGCGGCTGATTAATATTTGCTTTAACAAACATTTGAACCGGCGTACCTAATGAAGTGGCCTATGAGTGTTCACGCAAATATACAGTGTGTTTTTTTCCAAGAAACTCACCTGAGCTCGGAGCTTTTGTTTCTCTGCCTCGAGGGAACCGAGGTGAGCTGACAGTGCCATCATCACCTGAAGGGGTTTAAAGAACGTGGACACACACGCATTATTTAAAATGGATGTGTACTACTTACTTCAAAACTTCTAGTTACTTTTGGATGAATGTTTAAAATCAGTTTTATATTTTTACAGAGTTGAGCAGCCCTGCAGAGACTGAGCGAATAAATCTCAAATAATCTCCAAAGATCAGAAGAATAAGCAAGCTGGATACCATGAAACCTTAACATTGTATTATCTTTGCTCTGAATCGTGTTTACATGGCATATTACTACCAAGTGGACCCATCACAGTTATTGAAGTCTGTATCACAACGTGTGGCAGCAGACGCTCGTCTGTATGATGTGGCTTCCAGCTGCTGTCATAATCAAGAAGCATGGAAACAAACCACAGGGGAGTCTGATATTATACCAGGTTTATCTGTGAAGACAAACATGCCACACAAGATTTCACTGTGATCGTTTCCTTCTTTATTTCCTACTCTGATGGTACCTGTGCCTCGCTCAGCCCCAGCTCTATCCTCTCCAGCGACTGGCGGATGATGCTGGTCTTCTCCTGCTCCACGCTGCTGCTCTCTGATACTGCCCGGCTCTCCATCACCTCCTTTAGGCTGTCCAGCAGGCTGCGGTTCTCCCCTCTCAGAGCCTCCAGCCCTGCGATCACCTGCTGTGTGCTGCACAGAATCTCCTCCGCCGACAACATGGCTGCCGCTCTGAGGTTCCTCCTCTCACAGCAGCTGACCTGAGAACAGCAAGTCATTATAGCAGCAAAAACTAAAGGAACAGTAGTGGGTTCTTATTATGTTCTTATTATGTACTGCCAAAAGTATTCACTCGTCTGCCTTCACACACATGAACCTGAGTAACACCCATCCTTAATCCAGAGGGGTTAATATGATGTGGGCCCACCCTCTGCAGCTATAACAGCTTCGGCTCTTCTGGGAAGTCTTTCCACAGGTTTAGGAGTGTTTATGGGAATTTCTGACCATTCTTCCAGAAGCACATCTGTGAGGTCAGACACTGATGTTGGAGAGAAGGCCTGGCTCACAGTCTCCGCTCTAATCCATCCCA
>JASGAU010398480.1:0-25595 GCA_030220045.1 Australoheros facetus
ACAGAGGCCTGTACCATGAAGTAGCATTTGGGCTTGTCCAGGTAACTTCAGGGTTAACCCTACAAAGGCTGTATTGGGAGTACATCTCCACAGCAGTATATGCTGCAGGCCTAACCTCCTCTGGATCAGGTTATTCTCCCGATTATTTTCCTGCGTTGGCTGCAAACAATTTTATTCTACGCATTAATCCTATGGACACCTATTTGCACTTGTGGGCCTTTTAACACATTTGCATGTAGTTTAAGCCTATGTTTGAATTTAGTTTTTGTATTTAATCTTTAGTGCCAGATGGTTAAACACCAGCTGGGCTGCACCTGAAAGAGTAAATAACTGTTTTAAGCACATCTTAAGTGCATTTAAGCACATTTTCAGCTGCTCCTTTATTAACAAGGGGACGCCACAGCGGGTAGCACCGAAAGTTTGAGCTGGAAAATCATTTTTTAAGGTAGATGCCTTTTCTAATGCAATCCAAAAGGTATCTTAAGCACATCTGAAAATTAATTTAATGGAATAACAACTTCATTAATAATGTAGGTATTTTCCAGTCTTACTGGCTAAAGCACTGAAAGTGCACACACATTCACCCAGTGAATTTAATGCTATATAGTCACATGCTGTCAATCCCACCCATTTCATGTGAGCGTGCTCGTAGCAAATGTGATGTGAATGCATGGGGTAAGTGAAGCCTGACAGCCTGGTTTTGTAGTGCAGGCCTCAGGTGTGTAGTTAAGATCAAAATTAATGTCAAGTTTAGATATGCGGTCTGACCCATGAGCCATTTAATTCAATGTAATTCAATTTTATTTATACAGCACCAAATCATAATAAACAGTCACCTCAAGGAGACTAGGCAAATTAAGATGCCTGTAATTAGTTTGCACTGTTAATAGATGTAAATATTAAGTTATTTCATCTGGTATATAATCATATTTTCCATGTTGGGTGTTGTCCAAAAACTCATTGGCATTGTGGCTAGTGGGATCCCATTGTAATATGGTCTAATTTTCATAACTAATACAGTGAAGTGCTGCTGTGACCTTTCTTTACAGTTGAAGAAGAAATTATTTTAAGTGGCACTACATGCAGGAGACATATTTAGCTTCACAGGAATGAATAAAACTGCACTAATATGTTCTTTGACTGAATTTGCAGCAGGGACACAATCAATGATCAAATTACATTTCTACCTCTCACTGTAATTTCATCATTACTGTTCAGAGGTACAGTGTGTGTCAAGTTACACTCTGAAATATTGAGCAGCATAAAGTGTCAGAAGTTTAACACAGAAATTTCAGCAAATAATTTGACAACAGTTTGTAATACCCCCCCGAAAAAATAGCCTGTACTTCTAACTTGTTGTATTACTGCTTATTATTGTATTATTACTTGTATTAACTTATTTCCAGCAGCTCATACACATTTGGTTGATGCTTCATTTTAGTTGTGAATGTTTTTGATGCTGCAGGACAAGTTTTTCTTTTTTTTTTTCAGATTATGACCTCTTTGGAAAATTAAAGAATCACACCATGAGATTTTTTCTTTAATTGTTCATACTGTAATTTAGAGGGACTGATTGTTGTGCAGCAAAGTATTTGTAAATTGCATCTGTACTGATTAAAAACAAGCTTCTTTTCTACAAGGAATTTTTTAAATGTTCTTACTAAACCAACTTGTGTGTTGGCCTCTTTGTGTATGCGCATGTAAACTGTTCATCTGTAAAGTCTTGAATAAGTGTTTAACTTCCAAGCCATTAAAAATGATCCACGCTTCAAAGAGTCACTTTGTACTGAAGAGCTGCATTTCTGGATCAGTGAGAAGCCTCTCACAGTCTGTGTTCATCACATCAAATCTTCAGATTCACTTCTTATGGAATTTCTTCTTCTTCTTCTTGTTCCTCTTGCCAGCTTCCTGTGCTGCTTTCTCTGCCATGATATGCTGGTACCGCTTTTTGTTTTTCCTGGGAAGAGAACAAAATCACATATTTAATGTTCGATTTTTTTAAATGATGTCCAGCAGCAGTAAAACTGTGGCCTGCCCCACCCTGAAATCATGTGTGATTAAATCACCTGGGTCAAGGTGTGAGTGGGGGTTGAATCACCTGGGAAGGGATCTACAGACTGTTACACATGGCTGACAGTTTGTGCCTTAGACCACTACCTCAGTTTAATGATGGGTTTTCCAGGTGGGTGTAAATGACCTCCTTTGCTCCAACAATTCATGCCTTGGCTCATGTGAACCTAACAACTCAGATGATTACAGGGTGGTTAACAACCCCCGAGGGTATCTCGAGGTTGACAACCCCACTAGCGGTTAAATACGTGCGGCTCCACATCATCTGTTAGAACCAAAGGAGCCTTTTGGATGAGAGGAGAAATGTCTTCAAGAACCTTAAAAAAAAAAAAAAAAAGTCCAGTTGCCTTCAGCTCAAGTCCTTAAGATCACAATGATCTGATGACTGCAGACTTACACCAACAAGTCCTTTAATTACTCTTAATTTTTCCATGAAAGAAAAAAAAAGGGTGACTACACCTGAGGAAGATTTACAATCGGAAGCTCCACAACAGCTTTTCAGCTGACACTGTACCATTTTTATTCCGTTTATGCTTTTGTAAGGGTATAAAGTTTTAAGTGGCTGAGAAAATATAATTTGAATTCCTGTTAATAACATTATAACTGTAAAGACAAACTGGTGGTTTGAGTATTTCCAAGTTTATGTAACAACAGAGAAAGAACCTCCCAGTGGTTACAGAAGCTTCTTTAGTTCTCCAGCAGTGGACGATAAACTCAGGGTAGATGTCTCATAATACCAACCACCCTCACTGACGCTGTCTGTATGACTGCAGGTGTCAACTTACTGTCTGAACTCTGCATCAGCAAGCAGCTCCTCCACCATGGTTCTCTTCCTCTCTTTCTTGGGGATACGGGAATGATAGAAGTCAGCAGCGTTGTCCACCACTGTGCCAACCTGCAACAGACAGGAAAACATCACATATCACAAAATCCAATAAATCACTGTTACAAGATGAATATTGATAATGACGCATGTAAATAATTAAGCAGGAGGCTGGTGCCACTGACCTGGAAGTATTTGGGAAAGCCATCTCTGTCATTCTTCTTGTAGAACCTCTTAGGATCCAAGGATCCCCTCATCTTCAGGACTTGGAGGTCTCCTTTCAGCTCCTGAGTGATCTCTGGGGCCTTCATGTTAAACCAACCATCTCCAGTTGACTTCTCTCTCTCTTCCTGGAGAAAACAGATGCAGACTGCTGAGAAACAACATTTCTGATGACTGCAGTTTACACTTTTTGGTGTGCGTCACAAATGACCGCACAAATGTAGAGAATAAAGTGATAAAACAATCTAGGATCAACAGTTTTTAAAACTTACCCTGCGTTTTAGCTTTAGGGCATGTTTGGATTCACTGTATGGAGGCACAGAATCCTTCTTTTCAAAGTCTGGTCCAATCACACTCTTCTTCATCACCTGTGGACATCAACACAAACCGCAACACTGAAAACACAACCAAACTGTCAGAATGCTCCACTGCTCAAAGATAAAAGGTCAAAGTCAGAACTGTAGAGAAACAGTTAATAACACATCTCATCGTCCTTGCATAGCTTTGAAGATCGTTATTCATTCTGCACCACAAATCACCTTCAAAAAGGAAAAAAATCAATCGCTTATTTACCTCATCTTGGATCTTCTTTTCCTTTAGTTTTTTCCATGAACTGGAGACGGGTTTTGATTTGCTGCCATCAAAACTGATGTATAAACCCCCAAGCTCCTTCACTCTGAGGCCAGGGTCAATACGGCTGGACAACTCTTTCCTGAAATTAATAAGCATGGAAAAAAAATTTGTCAGGAGCAGCAGTCATGGCTCATCTCTCACCTCTGCACAGTTATAATAAAACATAACAATGTGTCTCCACAGTGCAGCTCGACTGTCTGCATGCACTCATTAACGAACCCCACGGAAGGATTAAACCCAAAAATGAGCTGATTCAAAATCACCTGAGTTACAGACACGTTGCTGTACTCAAGCTATTAAAAACACATAAAGGAGCCACACTGTTGCACTAAAGGACATGATTCCTTATTATAAACAATGGCAATTTTAATTAAAAAAAAATTTTTTTTTTTTAAAAAGTAGTTTTATTACTTGTTCTTAATTCTGCCACACAGATCCACTGAAGGATGCATTTAGTTTAGTTTATAGCCTGTTTCAAACATAATGCTGAATGCCACAAAGAGGAATGAACAGTACTGAGACACTCCCTCATTGCTGGGTTTAGAAACACACTGTATTGCCAAAAGTATTCACTTGTCTGCCTTCACACACACGAACTTGAGTGGCATCACGTTTAATTCATAGGGTTTAATTTCTCGTCAATCCACCCTGTGCAGCTGAAACGCCCTACCTCTCCTGGAAGGCTTTCCACAAGGTTTAGGAGTGTGTTCATGGGAATGTTTGACCATTCTTCCAGAAGTGCATCTGTGAGGTCAGACACTGATGCTGAACGGGAAGTCCTGGCTCACAGTCTTCACTCTAATTCATCCCAAAGGTGTCAAGACTCTGTGCAGGCCAAGGACCATAAAGACATGGATGAACGAGTTTGGTGTGGAAGAGTTCGACTGGCCTGCACAGAGTCCTGATGTCCTGACCTCCACCTGATGAACTGGAGTGGAGACTACTATCCAGGCCTTCTCGTCCAACATGTCTGACCTCACAGACGCGCTTCTGGAAGAATGGTCAAAAATTTTCATGAACACACTCCTAAACTTTGTGGAAAGCCTTCCCAGAAGTTCTGAAGCCACTGTGTAAAATTGCAAATAGTGGGCTCATGTTTATCCCCACGGATTAAAAAGAGTGTTCCAAAGAACACTTATCAAATTATTAAGTTACCCCTCTTCCCTGTAAATGGTGCCACTTATTTTTGAATAGACCACTCCCATCTGAATGGAAATGTTTCATCACAGTACAAAGATGATCACTAGGAAACAATTTGTATTGATTGCAGTGACAATTCCCTTTGAGGTGACTAGTGGACCTAAACCACAGAATTCTCAAACTGCAGGGGTCAAGGGGTCAGGTTTTTCCTTTAATCTTTCATCTGTCCATACATTTGCATGAGCCATTTGTCCACCCTCTAATATACTTACAAATGAGCATTTCTGCTCAAGAACAAGACTTTTGCATCATCGTCGTCGTCATCATCAGCCCCGGACTCATCCACAAACTCCTCATCTTGTTCCTCCTGCTTAGCTCCTTTACACGGGGTTGCCTCTTCCTCCCATTCTCCCTCTTTGTAGTACTGTTCATCTGCAACTTGTCCAGGCTGCTTGTCAATCATGAACAATCCCGCAACTGAGACAGCTTCAGCTTCTGACTTGCTGGAAGTTCCCCCCCTCTCCTCCTTCCCCCTGTACCCTGAATCCTCTTCTTCAGAAACTTCCCTCTCCTCTTCATCGTCATCCTCTTCATCATCACTGCTGTCCAGCAGACTGACTGTTTTCCTCTTCTCGACGGAGTCGTCTTTGGGCTCAGAATCAGAACCTACTGTATCCTTGTGCTGTTGGTTTGATGTAACCTGATTGAACTCAACCACCTGCTGAGATTTCAATGTGCCGACTTCCATTTCCTCCCCCACACTGTGCTGGCTTTCTACGACGACATCTTCATCATCTAGAGACTCATCCACCAGTGATGGGAGGGGGTCCACAGCTTCCTGTGTGTCCTTGGCCTCCTCTGTGATTTCCAAGGCCTTCTCGCATGTTGTTGGTATAAATGATTGGCAAGGATTTAACCGTTCTGAAGATGGGACTGCTTCCTGCATCATTTCCATCTCTGAAGCATCCCCGTCTTTATTTTCAGCAGACGGCTCCTCCTGCTGGTTTTTGCTGACCACTGCAGGCTCATTCACAGATTCTGAGGGAGATACATGGGAATCTTCTTCAGAGGTAAAATTTATTTCGTTTTTTTCTCCATCTGCCTTCTTGGATGGGAGGTTGGCATTATTCATACCCTCGTGTTCTTCTTCTGTCTGGCTCTTTTCTGCCTCCAGGAGTGTTTCATCTGCATCCCCAGCGATCAGTGTGCTTTCTAACTTAGAATCATTTAATGAACTGTCCTCATTGGCTGATTCTGCTGCATCTTCTACAACAATGCTACAGTCCGTGGCTGAGCGCCTGGAGGCTGAACCACCCCGGCCGCTGTTCCCTGAGCCTGTGCGGCTGCTGCAGGGAGTCCCTCTGTCTCGTGTGGAGCTGGGACTCCCCACCTGGGAATGCACGTCCATAGCATCAGAGTCCGAATCCATGGCTCTAAGACTTGTTGACCTGGTTCTCACGCTTCTGCGACTGGTCAAACTGTAAGTAGGCCCGGACTCAAACCCTTCAGAGTCACAAGATGGGGGCTCACTAAGATCTGCAGGGGCTGTGGCCTTTCCTCTTGCTGCCCTGGTCTGTCGACGTGTTGGAGCTGGAGACACAGAGCTTTCCAATGGCTCATCCAAATGCATAGGAATAGGATCTGCTTTTCTTCTGGATCTTGTAGCTCTGCGAGTAGTGGATTTAGAAACATCAGCTCCTGAAACACTGGAAATGCAGCTGTCAGCATCTGAGAGCTCAGACTCCCCAGTGTGACATTTAGTGGATGATCTGGTGCGAGCAGATTTTCTCTGACTTCTTGTGGCCGTCTGGGAATTTGACACCACAGAGCTGCAGGACTCAGTCTCCAGCACCAGGTTGGCTTTAACATCTCCCACCTCGGCAGGAGTAGTGTCAGAACCTTCGGTCTTCTTTCTTGTGCTCTGGCGGCTCCTTTGGCCACGTTTTGATGCAGACACTGCAGAAGAGCATGACTCCACCTCAGATATCTCCTCCTCTTCCTTGTTTACTCTGTGAGGCTGTCTCCTCCCCCTGGTCCGTGTCATTGGCGGTTCAGTGTTAGAGACCACAGAGCAGCAAGACTCCACCTCTGACATGTCTGCATCGTGGTTGGAGCCTACTGGGGTGGAGGGCTGCTCCGGACTGTGGAGTCTTGAAGCTCTGCTACATCGTTTTTTTAAGAGGGTTGAGGGAGAATCTGTAGTTTGTGCTTCACTTTGCTCAAGCAAATTGCAGGTCTCCACAAGAGCATGATGGGTAGGACTCTCTGCTTGCTTAGTAGCCCTCCTGGTTCTCCGAGCAGTGGAAGGAGTGGCCTGTGTGGAAGAAGCAAGACATAGTTAGTTGTAAAGTTGGTTTACAGGAATATACAGGATAAGAAGAACATTTTACTGTCAAAATCACAAACAGAGAGATTATAATAGTTTGACTTCCTGCCACCACAAATGTGCTGGTTCTCACTACTGATGTGTCCCAAATCCATAAAAATCCAGTATAATGAATACCATATACATTTTACACTGGAGAGGCTTTTCCCTCTATATCTGAACTCTTGGTCTTATACCAGCTACTAACTAGCCTGAGATCTTCAGACAAAAGCCTTTCATCCGTTCTTGAAGCATGGCTGAAAAAAATAGAAATGACTACCAACATTGTGGAACAAACTGCTTAAGGAAGCCAGGTAGGCAGTCAATAACCTCTTTTAAATCTTCTCAAAACACTTTATACTGGATTTTTTTTAACTGGATTTAAGTCAAACCAATAGTATTTCTCGTTCAAATGCTTCTTGTCACTGTGTTGCTTTATACGCAACATGTTTTCCTCACTGTTTTGCAACATGAATTACATAAGAAAAACATTAGACTTAATTATTTACTGAGGAAGGTCATTCAATATTACTTATCTGTGAACCTACACAACAGCTTAAACACTTAGATGCTGTTAAAGTACTCACTTCAGGCCTTTCCAGAACATTTCTATTAGAGCCGTGTCAGGACTTTGACTTTACAAGAATGACTTCATGAACACACTGTCATGAATTTTTCCTTTAAAATTACCTGGTATAATTGTGCACCATCAATTATGATGAGTCACCCAGGCCCAGATGCAGTGGATGCATACATACAGTGTTTTCCTTTCTCAAAACAAACAAAATGTTCTGGAAAGCAGGGAGCACTTAAGAAATCAAATCTCGTTCAAACAAACTTCTGGCTTGTTCATCTGATTTTTAGCAAACTGCAGGTGGGCAGAGCTGTTCTTTTTACAGAGCTGTGGCTTTTGCCTTGCAGCCACACACACCATTATTGCTGTTAGCTAATGGGAAAGAGGCCTTTAATTACTTAGTTGCCAGCCTAAGTTCCTTTTTACCCTCACAGACTGCATGCCTTGCTCTTAGTGATCTTTGTTGATCAATCACTCCTGGGGAGGTCAGCAGTAAATTTCCTCCTTCTGACAGAACTTTTCCATCCTGATCAGCTTTTTCCTAAAGGGACATGAGTCAGCAAACTTTCACTTGCCAAACAAATGTGTAAACCACTACTCTATGGGGTCACATATTTCAAAAGTTCAAAACAGTAAAAAATAATAATAAGCATACGGTCACAATGACATCCTAGGCTCAATAAACATATGGAACAAGGGCATATCAAAGGGAATTTCCTTTATATATTTTTTATCTTATTTTTTTCTATTTTTAACTTTTATTTTTAATTTTCTATACCAACCTTGGGATACAGTCATTTATTTATGCCATAATTCGCCTCCATCATTATGTTGTGAAGATTAGCTTCAGATTAATAGCTTCTCCTTGAGGTGTACCTGGAATCTAATGTGTCCAAGTTCTCTTGATCTACTTTTAGGACTTTGTGTGGAAATCAGTTGATTTTTAACTCACGTTTACACAATAATAAGAAACATTTACTTAAACACCAGTTTATGATAGGACAGAAAACGTGAGTGGAAGCATGCGCGACTGAGCTAGCTCTGCCGTCCAAAATGATCCAGCACAGTTCATTAACTCAAGCTCGCATTGAAACAGATCGAGAATCTGATCAGTTTCAAATTAGCACATGCTTTTATTTGTTCTGCATGTTTTTGAATTCCACACAGATCCCTCACAGCGTGACCACAAGCTAATAAAGGACAGAGTGCAGTCCACGTGAAGCTGGAGCTGATCCATACATCGGATCTCTCACACGTGCCAGGCTTAACGCAGCCCGGACTGGACTTCTACGTGACATTTGGACGTCCGAGCTTCCAATTCTCTCACTCTCTGACACGTACCTGGACCTCAGAGCGCTGCTCCGGGGTTGTTTTAGCCGGGGAGCTCACACGTACTCCTCTCCTGGTGGCCACCATCTTGCACACTCACAACTCTAGTCACTTCCGGAGGGAAGGCTAGACTCGACTAGTCAAATAAACGGAAACGAGGCACAGGCCAAACAGACGATCACCGAGCAAAGAGTCAACCTTAGAGAACTAAATCTTATGTAGTTCATTTATTATATTTATTAAAACAGAGAGGCCAGGTTTGGAAGAGGTATTCAGTGAAAGTATCCAGATGTTAAATTATTATGATATACCCTTTGAAAATGTTACTACAGTAAAAGTACAAAACTGTGGACGAATCACTGACTGGACTCTGTTTTAGGTAACTGTTAACATTTCTAATTGGTTTTAAACCTCAGAGACGGTTAATGGATACAAATAAAATTTAAATGACCAACATCCAAAATTAGATACATTTTTACAAAAAAGAAGCACAACATGCCAAAACAACCAAAACCCTATCACAAGAAACACAAAATAGCTGCATTCCACAAACTTAATTAGCTGGGACCTTAAATGTCTGTGCCCAGTGATCTGTTGTTCGACAATCAATGCATAACAATGAACCAAAGTCAGAATAGTTTTGTATTTTACATTATAGTGTAGTTTTATTTCGTTTTTACTTTTTTCTCTAATTCAGTTAGTTTTAATTACTTTTTAGAGTGGTTTTGAGCATTTTTATTTTTTTGTTTAATGCTAAATTTTAGTATTAGTTTTTCACACTTTGCCAGGTACTTTTTTCCGTAGCCGCCTTGAGTGGTTCTCTGGTGGAGTTTGAGGTTGGAGGGGGTTTTCCCCTTGTGAAATGTTTCGCACATGCACAAGACACCTTGGTTGGTGATGAATGTAGGGTCTACTGTAGTGTGTGTGTATGTACATAGACTACTTTATATAAAAAGGGCAGCACTTTGGACACTTCAGAGCATTGCGTACATTTTCTGCATTCTTTCTCCGTGTGGCTGTGGACCACCTTTCGGCCACACGCAGCCGATTTTGCGTCAGTGTGACAGGTTTTAGGAAAATATACACTTACCAGTCATAGTATTAGGTATACCGTGCGAGTACCCTTTTGGCTTAATTCTTTGTGGCATAGACTGAATTAAGTGCAGTTTCTGCAAATTTGAAATGTGCACATCCATAATACGACTCTCCTGTTCCACCACATCCCAAAGGTGCTCTATTGGATTGAGATCTGGTGACTGTGGAGGCCATCTGAGTACAGTGAACTCACTGTCATGTTCAAGAAACCACTTGTGACATGGCGTGTTATGCAGTGTGTGAGGCGTAAGCAATAGTTGGTAAAAAGGGGCCCAGAGTGTGTGTCAAGAAAATATCCCCCACACCATTACACCAGCAGCAGCCAGAACTGTTGATACAAAGCAGAATGGGTTTCTGCTCTTATGTTTATATCTAATTCTGACCCCACCAAATCTCAGATCAGCAGTTTCTGAATTACTCAGGCCAGCCCATCTGACACAACCACACCACATTCAAAGTCACTTAAATCACCTTTCTTCCCCTTTCTGATGCTCTTTGAACTTCATCTTGCCTAAATTCAGAGTTGCTGCCATGTGACTGGCTGATTATTTGCATTGAGTTGAACAGGTGTACCTAATAAAGTGGCTGGTGAGTGTATACTCAGAAGGGTGGCAGAAAGGTGAATGTTTATTAGTCTGTGACACCAAAGTGTTCATTTAATTTTAAAAAAGTAATTACGGCAAAGTTTTTAACTGTGTGTTTATGATTCATCAAACACTCTGCAGGAGGAAATTATTCACCAGTGTTAATCCTTATTTCATTAACACCTCACCCCAATGTTGATTCCAAGTCTTCATTTTATTAAACCCAATTCTCAATATACAGACACATAATGTTAAACATGTTTACAGTACACTTACAATTTTGAGGAGTTACTGGACCCTGTTCAGAAAAACCTTTGATTCATAAATATAAACCTCTTCTTCAGAAGTTTTTTCTCATCTCCTTGGGAAGGAGATTCCAGCACTATACATTTAAAGACATTTAATGTGTTAGTTTATAAACTCCCTCAAATTAATCTTATGAACAAAGTTAGGGGGTGAGGGTAAACATTTTGATGCATCTTCAAAAAAATAGCACATGGTTAGAAAAAAAAACAAAAAAAAAAACAGAGCATCACAGAGCAGAGTTATATGTACTCACATGGCTGCCTTACCAGTTAAAGTCTAATTCGGACTTCATCACACCACCACCCGTGTACCCAACCATCGCACGTGTATTTGGGGTTTTCACAATGAAGGAATGTAAATGCTATATAGCATGAAAACTCTAAACAGTATGAATAAAAATCAGACCCCCCTTTCCTCCTTCTCAAACACACACCAAATGTGTAATGATTTCCTCTGTCCGCATAGAGCATGAAATTATTCTCTGACAAACTCTTCTCCTGCTTTATCTACTGATATTCAAAGTGTGATTCACACAGACGCAGAGGTGACAAAAGGTAATAAGAGTAGATGTGAGGCACTTAAAAAACCTTCACCTTGGAAGTTTAGTGAGCAGCATCTTCCATCATTATACCAGCCTCTGGTGTGTTAACTGATCTGTCAGTGTCTCAGTGAGTCACCATCTGCTAATCTCACTTTATCAGTCTTTTCTCTCCAAGCTGACTCTGGAGTTGATCTTGCACGTTCATCTCCGACTTGAAAATCTCACAGAGACAATGGTAATGAACACCCGTATTTCTTAAACTGAATGAATCATCGATGAGGAAGATGCAACCCTATCCATACAATTAAACAATGACTTCATGGTTCATGGTGATTGGCAGCACCCATTATTCAGAGCTGTTACTTTGCACGTGTGAGAATAAAAATGGAGGAAAATGGCTTTATCCCTCTCTTTGATTTTAGTTTTTTGTGCTAGGTGCTCGCCTTCTTTGCACTGACAAGGTAGCCCTTAGACTTGATGATGCCCCTGCTCTTGACAATGACATTGTATCGCAAGACCCACTCCAGCCTCCAGTCAGCGATGTTCAGGTCCTGAGCTCCCTCTCGGACCGCCTCCTGGAATATGCCTGCTGATATCAGCTCTGGAAAAAAAAAATTATTGCAGAGAAGGGTCAGTTTAATAAACAGTGGATTTAGCAGAGGTCATTCTCAGTTGTGTACAAAAACAGGGTAATATACCGGGACAGTGTATGCTGGAATAACTTAAAAATCCCAAGTGCACTATTGATGTTATTATGAACAGTGACCATGTTCAGGATACTGACAAATGGTTCAATACACACACACACACACACACACACACACACACACACACACACATATATATGGCTGCTCAGAAAATGTTCAGTGTTCTTTAATTTCTTAAAAATATCTGAAATAAGACAATGCTTGGGATAAAGGCCACATCTAGAAATATCAGCACCTGTTTCACCATAAACAATATGCCAGTTTCAGTTTGTAACAATTCAAACAAACCTATTTGATCAACAGGGACACCTTTACCTTTGGGATCATTGTGTGTCAGCAGCTGGATATCAAACTCTTTCGCAAAGGCTGTCAGGTCTGGAGGCATCACACAGCAGGAAGCCAGGTTGACCTGGTTACTGCTAGGCTTTATCTACTCCAAGAAAAGGAAGGCGATCAGTGAATGGCAGAGCTATCAGCCTGTGTTCATAATCGAATAACAGATCATTTTGACTGCAGATGACAGACATACAAAGATTCCCACTGACCTGAGCCCAGTTATAGAGCTGTTCAAGCAGATCTTTGTCCAGGTCAGAGGTGCCAATTGCAGCTATCTGCTTACTTTTAACTAGCGCCTCCAGCTCCTCCCAGGCTGGCTGAAGGTGAGCCAAACTTTGGCCGTCACCCTCTGAGGGCCCAGGTGGAGCTATGATAACAGAGTCAAGCTGGGACACTGCCAGCGTCTGGCAGGCTGAGATTAACAGACAAATAAGGTTGCAGGTTTTAAGTGTTCAGCTTAAGCAGTTTCATATTTTTTAGTTTCTGCTGAAAAAATTTAAAGCTCACCCATCTCCACTGCTTCTTTGATGGAAGACTGACCAGACTCACACAGGAATAGCTTGACTGTGAAAACAAAGCAATCATGAATGTGGTGTTCACCCACGAACTACCACTTCTATCACTACTAACTTTATTCTGCAGTCAGCCATTTAAAATGCTCTCAGGAAGTTAATTGTACTGGTAACTGCAGATAGGATTATCTACTGATAACTTTGTTTTTGTGGCACAACTCATCATATTTGCTCAATTCTTTTATTAGTGTGTGCTCAAATACGGGAAATACGTAGGAGTGCTGGACTTTTTTTTTCATATTTAATTAGCTAATACTCAGATATTTTTTGATGTATATGTCCCAAATTACAGATCCTGATTCATTTTGATGGCAAGAAAGGCTAGTGAAAATGTCAGGCATTTATCTTCAATATTTTTTTGAGATATTCTTGTTCAAACACAGCCTCAGATTTCAATGTGTGAAAAACTGGCTCAAAAGTGGGTTGATGGACCAGGATNCACTATATGAAGCTGAAATTTCACATACACTACTCACAAAAAGTTAGAGATATTTGGCTTTTGGGTGAAATGTCAGGACGAGCCTAAAATGCATTCAAACCTTTACAGGTGAACCTAATGTGACGTTCTCTAAGCTTTTGAATGCACATGTCCAATTGTTAAATGTTTCAGAACTTTTTGCACAAGTTGCTGGTCTCTAACGAGGAGCTTAACGGCAAGAGTCACAACAGGTGTTTGATCCTCGAATCGACCAATGAATGTCCTGGTTCAACTAGAGCTGGTGTTTAAACAGTCGTCCTCATCATGAACCAGGACATTGATGGGACAGCAGGCAGGTTTGAAAACCAACACTGACCTGAAACCTTCACCTCCTCTCTCTCTTCAGGTGTGATAGCATCTGTTGCCTCTGGTATGGAGCACTCCAGTATTTCAGTCAAGTCCTGCATCAGACAGCAAAGAAAAGCACTCCGATTACAGCCTCTGTCTGACATGAGAAATGTGCCGTGGCCGGCCTCCCCTGTTTTTTTGTCAGTCGGATGTATATGACGTACATGAGTGCAAATATGAAAAAGGGAGCGATAACACTGCTGAGGTAAAAAGTTGTAAAGAAAATACTGTGGAGTCTTTTGAAAGGCTGCAACAGTGATGGAGCCGACAGGGCCTGTACGGGATATCACAGGGATGTCACAGAGCGAAGGGAGCAAGTTAAAGAGCTTTTAATGTAACATTAATCTAACATTTCTTTGTAGGGGATGTATAGCATACCCTTGTATTTGGCAATATTTAAGACCTCTCACTACAGCTCTTTCAAACCTTCCACTGAGTTCAGTGGGCCTCATGATAAAAGCCGAGGCAGACTAGCTGATCCTAGCAAAAAAATACCCACAGCAGGAGTGTGTTCAGCAGAAATGGTGGTTGACTACTATGGCTCCCATTGCCTCTTGAATTTCATTTCAGTGTTTTCAAACCACAATACATGGGTAAAAGCATACTATCCAATACTTCCAATTTACTTTAAAGTTAATGGGGAAAAAAACTCCTCTACAAAGGTTATGTCCAGTACCCCCACTCCCTTAAGATAACAGACAGATGCACATTTGGTATGGTGCCTTTGGCAGGCAGCACTGCATGAACATTCACTATGACAGCTTCTTTTCACTGAGCCTAGAGAATTTCTTTGATGTCCATCTATATCTACTGCAGTTATTTTACTTTCCCAAGCACTGAATCCAACTGACTGACATTGATTCATCTACTACAGGTCAGTCACAGCATAACTGCTGTCATTTCCTACAAAATATCTGACAGGCTAAGCTATTTACTGATCCTAACAATGCCGCATGAAAACATTAGAAAGCTGTAGAAGTTGCCCCACCTTGGATGACAGCTTTGCTGTGGAAATCCAGTCGCTCAGCGTGGCTTGAATGCAGTCTCGAAGCTGAAACATCAAAACAGACATTAGACCAACGACCATGCGACGTGCAGACTTGGTCATCAACTGCTGGAGCTCATCAGACTCCCCGGCAGCATCCAGACTGCTGGAACATGCTGCTCAAGAAAAGCAAAAATCATTGTGCTAATTAATGACATCAACTGAACCATCTTCATAAATATCTGACTTTTACAAATTGGCTCAAGCACATTGGAGAGAAGTCCAGTTTAAGGAGTATTGAATGTTTCATTTAAAGTAGTTTCATATTTAAATATTTACACAAAGACATTGCAGGAGATCTGCATCATCTGGTTTTAATATGGATGAATGAGACACATTCATTAGACCTCGAAAGAGAAAGCGGGGCTGGTTTAACAGGATTTGTAGCAGCTGAAAAATTTGCTAACAAACCTCTGCTCAGTCAGATGGTACAAATGACAAAACAGTCACAACATATTCAAGGTGGTTGCAAAGTTGTCTGGAGAGATCTAATGAACACACAATGTTATGGTGTCCATGCAGTATTTTTAAGACGGGTCATACAGAAGTAAATGCCCCAACTGAATGCACATCACAGGATGTGCAAGAGTTGCACAAGAATGTGCTGTTAAATTACTACTTTGTGGGTAGTCAGCTACACATATCATGTTCCAAAACAGATATTTCAGTCATCACCTTTAAAATCTACCCTGCAAAACTAATTATTTCTGTTCTGGAAGTAAAAGTTGCTTTCAACCTTCATTCTTAATTGCAGATATTAAAAGAGAGACCATCTTGTGTTTGATCATACCTTGCACCTATCCTGGAAATATTCTCGTAATATATAGATAAACGGGACTAAAGATACATAAAAATACAAAAGACTGAGAGGTGAATATAGGGACTTTTGGGCTCTTTGGCAACAGGTCAAAGCACAAACATCTTCAAAGTCAAACTTTATTTTGATCAAAGCTACAAACCTCTACAGTTTCATGGCTGTATCTAAATCATCATCTTGACAAAATATGCCAAACCACCTTAATAGCAGTTCCCACTATAGAAGACACCTGCAAGTTCACATTTCATGATGAAATGCACACATACGAGATAGAGAAACATAAACTGGACAGTGTGCACACCTGTCCACACTCCTGTGGCTGGTAAACAGACTACACGACCCACTTTAGACTAAGTTACACATGTAGTCCGAAACTATGCCATCCTTAAGAGGAAACGTGCAAGCCATGTTTTGTACTTTAAAGCAATGAATGCTGTGCTGAATCAATACAGCAGGTTAAAACCAAACCTTTCTGGTCAGCAGCATTCCCGCCTTGATACAACACTGAACTTGTGCTAAAACAACAACTGTTATCTACTTAATCAGCATGCTGTCAAAGTGATTTGTTAAAGTGTTTTAATAGTTAGAGCTTCAAAAAAAAAGTGAAGATTTGTAATATGCTTTTAGACAAAGACTTAACCTTTCGGCTCTGTAAAACCGACTGACGTTATAGTCACTGTGTAACTATTAATGAATCATAAATCAATCAACAGCAACAGAAATACATTCACTGTTGATATGTGTATTTTAGATTGGATTAGATGTGCCTTGGCTTGTCACATTTTAGTCTGTCAGTGGGACGCATCCCTGGAGGTAACACACCTGTTTGATGCTCGTTGGTCTACATTTAACGTGGGTTTGACAGCCTCATGTCTGTATCATAACGATAGTTACACTACAAACCTTTAACATACTGATGAACTACTCTGCTTTAGCGCAGATATAATTCTAAATATGGACTGACGCAATATGAAAGGCTTATTTTTTAATGGCTTTTTTTTATTATTTCTATCAAATTTCTCTCGATATAAGCTGCATGTGTAACCTTACACAGGCCTTACTATCACTTAACACTCGCACTTGCTGATACCATTATCAGGTTAAACAATTAGCTAGGGTGCTAAGCTAACAGGCTATACGATACCACCGTCGCCGGTTCACCGACATGTTTTAAAACCGTCTCGTAATGTTTTACCTCCTCGCTGGGGGAGCCCGGACACTTCTTTTTCAGGCGACTTCGGCTGACCAGATTCCCGGTGTGGAGCCTGAAAGTCTTGGCGTGGTTCAGCAGCATCTTTGCCTCAGTGTTGGCGTTGGTAGTGTTTTGAGAATCCATGTGCTCTCGGACGCTAAGCTAACAAGCTGCTAAACAGCGTTTGGTTGGCTGCAGTGAAATGTGACAGCCGTACTACTGCCACTCCGCCACTAACCGCTGGACAAGCAAACTACAGGATAAGTCCTCCACCCCTACCACTGTCAAAATGATACAGTCAGGATGACTTGCATTCAGCGCTGAATAGCTGGTTTGGTTGTTGCTCGTAAGCCGGTGGGTCACGCCCACATGGCGGTGGTGGTGTCAGAGAGCTGGTCCGGATAATAACATGGAGTCTTATCCAGCACACCGCACTGGATTCATGGAGCGGATTCTTGTACTGAGCACGTCCTACCACTAGATGACGACGTGTTCACATTACTAACAAGGTTGTTAACATATTTCCCCTTTTTGCCTTCTGAACTAGCTTAATTATTCGTGGTATAGATTCAACAAGGTACTGGAAATGTTCCTCAGAGATACTGGTCCATATTGACATAATAGCATCTCACAGCTCCTGTAGATTAGCCAGCTGCAAATCCATGATCCAAATCTCCCATTCCACCACATCCCAATAGTTGCTCTATGGGATTGAGATCTGGGAAGTATGGAGGGCACTTGAGTGCAGTGAACTTTCTGAAACGTTCAAGAAACCAGTTTGAGATGATCTGAGCTTTGTGATATGGCCTGTTATCCTGCTGGAATCATCAGAAGATGAACACTGTGGTCATAAAGGGATGGAGATGATTAGCAACAATACTTAAGTAGGCTGTGGTGTGTAAACCGTGCTCATTTGGCACTAAAGGGCCCAAAGTGTTTCGAGAAAACATGCCCTACACCATTACACCACCAGCAGCAGCCTGAACTGTTGATACAAGGCAGGCTGGATCCATGCTATTGTGCCAAGATATGGCAATACCATTTAAATGTTGCTGCAGAAATTGAGAGTCATCAGCCCAGGAAATGTTTTTCAGTTTACTATTGTCCAATTTTGGTGAGCCTGTGCAAATTATGGCCTCAATTGTTCTCTGTTATTAACTTGCAGGAGTGGCACTCAGTCTTTAATGCTGTGCATTCAGGCATGCTTTTCTGCATGCCTTGGTTGTAATAAGTGTTCATCTGATCAGATTAGATTTAAACTTGATTAATCCTTTGGGAGAGTTCCGCCAGGGAAATTAAGAGAGTTGCTGTTACTTTCCCATCAGCTTGAAGCTGTCTGGCCATTCTTCTTTGACCTCTGGCTTCAACAATACATTTTTGCCCAGAGAACTGCTGCTCACTCTTTTTCAGACCATCCACTGTAAATGCTAGAGATAGCTGTGTGGGAAAATCCAGAAACAACATTTGCAGCCTGTCATTCAAATCACCTTGAATTCATTGAGACCGGTTCCTTATGTTTTTAATTGATTTTGCAGTTGATCCCAGAAAGAAGGAGCTGCAAATCTGAGCACGCTATTCCCAAGTTTAGTGTGAACTTTAAAGAGCTTTTAGGTTTGTAATAAATCTCAGTGGTCCATGATAGACAGAATCCAGCACATGTGAATATTCTGAAGACGCATGCATATAAACCACCATAATCAGGATCGACACAATGGTGGAAGCAACAGGTGTCTTTCTTGCCTCTAAGGACAGACAGGATGCAATTCTAAAGTTAAAAAAAAACCCAGTTTGTTTTCTCTCCAGTTGCTGTATGTGAGGTGTGAAAGAAAGACAGTCAAAAATTATAATTCCTAAGTACTAATATTAAGATATCAGAGCCCCGAACTGTAGTGATACACGAACAGTTCAGTGATTTTGATTTTGCATTTGAGAACATCATCAATTTTGTTTTGTCAGCATTTAAAGTAAGTTTTAAATCTATAGCTGATGGATTTGGTCATTTCAGGCTAGTTTTTGGTTTTTGAAAATGTTGTAACAGCTCAATTTTCTTTAGTTTCACTATTAGATTTTTAAGCACTTAGAAGAGTATTTGTAAAGGGAAAGTTGTCAAGAGTGCAGAATAGGTGTTGCACAACTGTGGAACTGTGGAAACAAGCTGTCATGTAGGCATTCCAAGCCACAATAAACATGTGCCTCAACAGGCAGTTTCTGCCGTCACATTTAACCAAACTGCCAAAGACTGTTTTCGTTTTGTTAGCTTTGAAAATACAAAACATCATTTCGGTTAGTTTAAAAAAAAAATTCAGCTAACTGAAATAATAACTGCAATAACGTTCTTAGTTACCTCATTATACTCCATTATAAAGGAGTCTGAACTAGTTTTTCTTTGCATATTAAAATTTAAGTTAGAAACATGCCATGTAAACAAATTGTAATACCAAATGAGCTCCACTTTAGCCAACTCTTCTTCTTCTTCTTCTTCTTGTTCATTTGTTCTCTTTAGGGGGTCGCCACAGCAGATCATCTGCCTCCATCTCACCCTCTCCCTGGCATCCTCCTATGTCACACTAACCCTCTGCATACCCTCCATCACTGCATTCATGAATCTTCTGTGTAGTCTTCCTCATTTCCTCCTGCCTGGCAGCTCCATATTCAACATCCTTTATAAACTATATCCAGTATCCCTGTTCTGCACACGTCCAGATCATCTCAGCCCTGCCTCTCAAACTTTGTCTCCAAACTGCTCGACCTGAG
Source organism: Australoheros facetus (assembly GCA_030220045.1). Lineage (NCBI taxonomy): Eukaryota > Metazoa > Chordata > Actinopteri > Cichliformes > Cichlidae > Australoheros > Australoheros facetus. Next base: position 19,932 of record JASGAU010398480.1, read on the forward strand.
GACGCCGTTTATCTTCAACTCTGCCACCTCTCTCTCCACTTTAACCAACTACAGCATGAAAACTGTTTAGTGATAAAGTAATACTAATTTTTGTAATAGAACACTATATGATTTTTAACAAGTAAAATGTTAATGTTGGAGTCATGTTTGATTGGGTTTTCCTTTAACTTGCACCTTAAGCAAATAAATAGAACTGCCTTCTTTCATCTGAGCAATATTGCAAAACTTGGGAAACTGATGAATAACTAGTCCATGCTTCTGTTACATCTAGTCCAGTGTATTATCATGTCTGACAATAGTCTGACAATTTCTGTGGTGAGAGTACAAAAACAGACTAGAATAAGTGATCACATTTTTCCCATATTAACAGCAGGCTTACTTGTGGCTCCTAGAATTTCTAAAAGTAGAATGGGAGGCAGAGCCCTGAACTATCAGGCTCCCTTACCGTGGAACCAGTTTGGATTCAGAATTCAGACATCCTTTACATTTAAGATTAGGCTTAAAACTTTCCTTTTTGATAAAGCTTATTGTTAGTGCTGGTGGATAAGGTGACCCCGAACCATCCCTTAGTAATGCTGCAATAGGTTCAGGCTGCTGGGGGGGTTTCCCATGATGCACTGAGCATTTCTTCTCCATTCAACTCTTTTCACTCCTCATACGTTTGTATGCCAATACCGTATCTCATTAAGTTTTGTCTGCTCTCTGCTGTACTTTGTGTTGGCTGCCCCTGTGTGGGCCTGAGTCTGCTGGAGGTCTCTTCCTGTTCCAAGGCCAATTCATCTTCCCCACAGTTGGACAGTGCTGCTCATAGGGCATCAGCTGATTGTTGGATTTCTCTAATACTGTAGGATCCTAACACACGAAAGGTGTCTTGACATGACTAGTGTCAGTTGACTCTATATAAATAAAGTCTCCATATTTGGATATATTTGATGCATAGTACATTTCCTGCTAATACTTAGGATATTTTATGTAAATGTTTTGTTGCATCCTTATATGATAACCAGCAACAAAACCCTGTAATAAGCACATGAAATACAGTGCTGTGAGTAAAATTATGCAACAGGCTCCAACATAGTTCTGCAAAAGTTGTGCAAATCCACCCGTCTGCCTTCATGTTTTCATTCTAAGGCTGTTTTTTGTCACATGGTTTGTTCTGGTAAGCCTTGCTGTCTTTACTGACACACTGAAATATCACGGTAGAAAAAGCCAAAGGGTAAATAATAACGATGGTTGAATTTCCCCTTAGCCCCTTGAGATTCAGTCCTCGAACAGAACAGAGCAGTTGTTGGTAACATGTGTGTTGGCTTCCCAATTAAATTAGCATCAGATGGGGTTCATTTATTTGGAAAGTATTTTCTTTGCTGTGATATGCAGGAAATTAGAATGTGTGTGTGCTTGTTTTTTTTAAAAAGTCAGGAGAAAGCCCTTTTCCTGTTCGAAAATTTCAGATCCCTCAAGCACAAAGCAAGGTCAATGACGCTAAGTACTTTTTCCAGTTTTGGTGGAGAAGTTTGACCAGAACGCTGATCCTAACGCCATCTAACTCTTGACTACAAGCCAAAGGTTTTCAGACCTTTTCACCCAGCGTCCTCAAAAAAGCTCCTGCTGAAAGACAGGAAATCCCCTTAGACAGGGTCCAAATCTCTTAAACTCAAATGCTTTTACGGCAGCATATTTTTACCACGAGTTCTGGCAGGGTCTGTTTCACAAGCACATATTTGTCTAATATAGATTTTATACATATACATTTTATATATGGTATCTGAGAAAACACCCTGCAGGAGTCTAAAGACGAGCTTATTAGGTTATGATGATTCTAAACTGCCTGTAGGTGTGAATGGTTGTCTGTCTCCCTGCGTGTTGCCTTTGATGAACTGTGACCTGTCCCATGTGTACCCCTCACCCTGTGAAAGCTGGGATAGGCTACACAAAGACCTGCACTACATTTGCCATTTGATAGATGTAAATTTCCAAAATTATTTACAGTAGCTGTTTCAGAGTATGCGAGAGGCACTCATTCTTCAAAACTGTTTACTAAAAGTGGACATCGCCTCTGTGTTTGAACTGGGAATTTCAGTGTTTTAGCAACTTGGCAGCATGTATATATTTATATTCTGCCTTCAACATTTAAATCAACAACAATGTATGAAGGTCCCAAATATTTACTACTAGAATATTATCCCTGGCAGTGTGTACTCGGTGTCTGAAACAGCATTCGGATGTACAGTGATACTTCCTGGAGAATAATATGGTGCCAGAAGAAAAACAGAAAAGTGCAATTGATCAAAGGGGGCCTTCTGTGCTTTTCCCTATGTCTTTCATGTATATACTCCTGCAGTAGTGGATGCTTATGTTATACTAGTTTCAGATAATGAGGTCAACTTATGTATAAGTAGTCACTGTGATCTAAAAGGTCAGGCTTCACGCTGCTACAGTATAGACACTCAGAACGTTAAACGTTTTTCTGCTCTTGGCTCTCTGTGATGTCATTCAGAATGGATATTCCAAGTTTGGTCATCTCAGAAACTGTGAGCACAGCTACCCCACCACCTGCTGCTTATATCCTCTGTTTGCAAGGGGCAGTCAATCAGAAGTAAGGTGACTCAAAGGGAGGCTGGCCCAACGGAGAGAGGTGATAAAATGACTTGCTTAGACAGTGGATGTACCAATTAGCTGTACCAAACCCCAGCATAAGATAAACAAAGATTACCCAATAAAGAAAATATGGAGCTGGAATAAACATATTAAAGTAGGTCCCCTTTAAAGATATTTTTGATACACATGTTTTTGACTGAAAGGAGTCAGCGGGGTCTGTTACACTGGAGGAGATTAGGGACACTTTCCCTAAAAAATTTATCTCAACTTGTCATGTAGCACCAAAAAAAAAAAAAAAAATCTTGTCACAGAAGTTGTATGCACAGTAAATGGTTGCAGCTGTAAAGAGAACTGAAGAGGATAATCAATACAAGAAATATTAGAAGACACAATAAACCAACTTTGGACCTCTGTCATACATCTGGAAAGCTTTAGTGTTGTAAGGTTGGATCAGCCTTTGTGTGAGGAACTGTAAATCTTGAAGCCAGTAATGTCTCTGCGTGGTCTCTGCCTCAAAACATATCATGTATGGAGGCAATCATTTTCATGCAAGATGCCCCAACATGACTCTACCTTAAACATGCAGTACATCCAGTGTGAGACTGAAACAGATAAACCCCAATGTATCTTTTTTTCAGACACTCCTTGTCTCTGGAAGTTTGGCGATTTGCAAGATGCGTTATCTTGAAAGGCATTATTGTGTGTGGGATATGAGGCAGTTGCTTAACACCAACTGCCATTGTAAAATATCTGGGTGGCATTGACATGTGTGTTGGAGAGGGGTGTGGGATTTACTGGGTGTTAATTATCGTCACTCACTTTGCCTGAGCCAAGAAAAGTGTCATTCAGGCATAAAGCTGGAGTGCTGGCACTTCACAGTAGGTGTGGCAAAAGATAATTTGGGAAGGGGAGGCAGGGCATAGTGTGTTGTATAAGAGTGCAGAACCACAACAAGCTGCTTTAGACAAAGATTTTTCCTCCTCAGACATCTTTTGAAATACTGGACGTGAGCAGGTATGTTTTTCTTAATGCTGATAAAGCATGCAGCTTGTGTTGTTCTTTCATAATCCTGATTTTTGTAAAAAATGTTTTTATGTGTTCCACATGTACTGAGGTTAGTATGCCGTCAGGGATAGCAACAGAAAGGAGGATCCAGCCATAAATTAGCAGAAACACTCCTGTTTTCTTGTAAAACAACACTCAGAGTGCTTAAGGAGGACCAGCTGTCCGCAGCTGGAAGCCAGACAGGGGCTAAAGATATGACCTTAATCTTTCACAAGAACAAAGAGGGAGGGATTTGTTTGGGGGTTGAAAAAACTGTACATTTGTCCAACATCTACAACCCAGTGGGGGTGATAGAGTCCCTCTTCCAACTTTCAGTTTGACTTTGCTCTTTGATTTAGTCTTCTTTTGTTTCTGTGCAGTGAGCAACACAACAAGAACAGCAGCAGCAAACAGCAGCAGCAGCAACCATGAAGATTCACGCTCTTGTCCTCATTCTGCTCTTCGCCTGCATGTACCTGAGTCTGGCACAAGGTAAGTTGAACAGAATGGTCTGATTTCACATCACAACTGTGAGCTTTCCATTTAAATGTGTGAATTTTAACCGACTGCACAGAAATGCAACCATGCAGTTCTTTACAGTAGCTCAAAAGCCTTTTCTGCTATAAGTAAATCAGCAAATATATGCACCCATAGTTTGGTGGAACTGAGTACTTCTCTTTATGCAGTGTTTTGTTTTAACCACATTTCCCAAACCACATTCCACAACTATGAGAAAACTTTTTTTTCAGTGAATTAGATGAATTATTCTACTCAAAGTGCTTTACCACAAAGCTTTAAACCCATCTGGCTTTGATCGATCACATAGATGTGGCACTCTTATGACAGATTCGACAAATAAAGGAAGCACAGAAAGACAGCTGTCACGTGCACATCAGATTTAAACAGCAAAAGAAAAAGTAAATTTAAAGACAAAGCAAAAACAATTAAAGTGCTGCATGTTTATGCCTAAGAAACTATTGCTCTTTTTGATGCAGCTGCAGCACTGGTGGAGTGTAGTCATCAAATAATCAATAATTATGATCCAGTAATATGTGTATGATTGGGAAATTCTGAATAATTAGTCTTGTTGTTCAGGTGAATTAAGTATATTATGATGCTGCTACTTTTCTGCTTTTTTCCCCTTATTTTTATTGCAGTGATTTCTTTATTTGTAGCAGAGTACTTGTATACTGTAGTATTGCAACTGTGACTAAAGTAAAGAGTCGGAAAGGATCCAAATACCTCTTTAACCAACATAAAAACAGTCATTCAGTTTTAAATTTTTGGATTCCAGTGCTTTACTTTTCATGCAATACCATCACTTTCAGGTTCCAGGCCTTTCTAAAGTGTTTTCTAAACCAATTTTCAATGCTGCGTTTATTTCTCAATTTACTGAATACCCAGGGCTCCCCACTGATGGGTTCTTGGACCCCACTGTGCCACCACATTTAATGAATCCTGGAAGGACTCCTGATCCTAACAAAGGCAGGCTGTGACTTTTTTTTTTCAGTGCATGCTTTCAAATTAGTTTCAGCCTCTGCCAAATCCAACAGTTTTACATTTATATCAAAATTAATATGAGTAGCTGAATAAAATTAAATATAAGGCCAAATTATACACTCAGCATATTCCTTCCATCCATTTTCTTATAAGCTTGTTTTATCCAGAGGAAACTGCAATCATCAGAATCAATGCGAGCAGCGATGGTAAAGATATGGTGAAGTCAGTTGATAAGACCATGAAAAGCAATGAGATGGAATGCAAAATTTACTGATGCTCAACACTCTGCTTCTGAAATAGAAATGTGGTATTTGTAGTGGGGGATATGGGAATTTTCCCGGACAATGCTGGCAGAGATCCAGATCTGTTCAGATTCTCATAAGAAGTAGTATTGCTTTTTAGAGTCTTTAGTTAATAGTCCAAAAATAACAACTATTTGATAATATCAGGACCAAAAACTAACTTAGTCATATTCATATGTAGGAAAACCACACACACACACACACACACACACACACACAC
>JASGAU010398482.1:0-18579 GCA_030220045.1 Australoheros facetus
GTCTTCAGGAGCACCCCCTGCACTCCAAAAGACCTCAGCCTTCTCAGCAGGTAGAGTCTGCTCTGAACCTTCCTGTAGAGCGCATCAGTGTTATGAGTCCAGTCCAGTTTATTGTTCAGGTGAACACCCAGGTACTTAAAAGAGTCCACTATCTCAATGTCCACTCCCTGGATGTTCACCGGTGTCAGTGTGGTGGGTCTGCGCCTGGTTTTAGTAGCGTTGATCAGGAGGTGGTTCCGCTGGCACCAGCCCACAAAGTCCTGAGTCCACTGTCTGTACTCTGAGTCATCCTCATCTGTGATGAGGCCAACTATGTCAGAGTCATCAGAAAACTACTGCAGATGGCAGCGTGGGGAGTTGATGGAGAAGTCTGCAGTGTAGAGGGTGAAGAGGAACGGTGCCAGCACAGTTCCCTGTGGGGCCAGACCAGCCTGTCAGAGACACAGAGTCAGAGCTTGGTGCAGGAGGTAGATGATGGCATCATCCACCCCGATGCCAGGCCGGCAGGAAGATCTTAGTTTAGCATAGAAAGATCTTAGTTTAGCATAAACTCACCTACTAGCACCTCTGAAGTGCTCGGTGTCTAATTTGGTTAATTAGATATTAAGCTGAAAAATGCAAACTGCGCAAATGCCACAGGTAGTCTCAACGTCTTCTTTCTTTATGCTATGCTGAGCTAACCATCTCCAGGTTAGCTCAGCGTAGCATAAAGTGTTACTGATCCGATCTTTTAACTTTCAGCAAGAGATCACACTGTTCCCTCAACATCACTAAACTTTAAAAGGTTTTCATTAGAATGTACTTTAAAAGTTTAGCACCCATCATGAAAACATTTAGCCTTTAGAAGTAGATCAGATGAACTTGTCTGAGACTCCCAACCACATTAGTGTAAATATGTTTGATTAGCATCAGACATTCACAATATGCTTGTGATTCTGTGCTTACACAACCACGTTTAGTGATGAAAACCTGAACCCTCATTTATTTTATTTTATTTATTTATTTTTTTACATAAATACACAAGAAGCGCATTAGCTCTACCCTTTGAATCATATGGCGTATTTAATCATGCGCAAGCTAACATAAACACTGATTGCATGTCTCCTCTTGGATCTGGAAACTGTTGAATGGGAGGGCTGATTTGATCTGAGGGGGAGCTACACGATGAAGGCCTGTTGTGAAATGGGAACTGACGGTCAGGTCCAAATAGCACCCGGAGATCTCTAACACATGAAATGTGTTTAAGGACCTACTGAATGTCTGGCTTGTCTGGGGGTAATTATGGTAGATAAAAACAGCCAACTCAGAGCTGACAATTTTCCATCACTGTGACTTAAAAGTTGATTATTCCATTTCTACTGAAAAAACAAGATTTTCTTGTTGTTTACATAGAAATGACAAGATGTTATCAGAGGAAATTTAGCCAACGCTGGCTTCAGAACCATATTTTGCATGTTTACAGCTGTCAAAGTTTCTGTTGTGTGACTTTGGTGGAAAGCAGATAAGAGGGCGCGCTGTAGATAAAGTCATTTCATGGAAAATAGATTAAAGCCATATGAAGGTTTTGCTGAATGTGTTTCCTTCAGATCCCATGGTGCGCAGTTAGACATCTTTAATGACTTCCACATTTGGCGCATACGAACACTTGTGGACACTCATATGCCGACATAATACACATGCTCATAAACTTTAAGCTGTTGCCCTTCAACACACACCACAGTAAAGTTTGAGTTCTTTTCCAACCGCAGAAAGTGGCAAAAACAACATGTGTGGAGTAATAGTTTATCTACATCATGATTAGCGGCTGATACTGACTTCTATGAGCAATCAACTTACCCGCATATCAGATTATTTTTCATTTACCTTCTGTTTTGTTAGATAGCATATTGCAAAGTGATGAAAATGATCTGACAACACGTTACATTGGCTGTGGTCTGACCTCAGACCTCTGATATGTCAGGAGTCTTGTGACACATGTGCTTTACATCACAATTTCTAAAACTGTTAACAAAAATACGAATACATCTGTCACTCTGAATTTTACACAAAGCAAAAAAAATTTTTTAAAAACAGGAAAAAATTGCTTGGCACTTGACGCTCTTTGATTCATAAAATAAGATGAAGCTGCCATCAGAATGATAATTAATGAGTCCTAATTCATATAGAGGGAGTCAATGAAGCGTGTTAGGGAAAAAAAATGAGTTAATTGGATCAGACAGGGGAAGTTGAGCAGCAACGTGACAGATGAGTTGGTGTCAGCAGCTGTTACAGAGCTTCCTGGGCTGATGTGGATACCAGTCCTCGGGTTCTGGTCCTCCTGTCCATGTGTCACCGTGGGGAGACTTGACCCTCATTCACCCAACTGACATAACTTAGTACTCCTCATGCTTTCTGATCTTTGAGATGCAACAGCAGTGAACTGGCCTCAGAAATGAGAGAAAGGGTGAGAATTAAAAGAGGGACAAGCTGGAGCAGAAAATGTTACATCACTTCTTGGAAAAACTGGAGGCTAATTCTTATTTTACACCATAAATAGTTATGGAGTACTATTTTGTGGCTTCCTCCATAAAATATAACCATTCTGGGGAAATTACCAAGTTTAATGACTTAATGGAATTTGTGACAAATTGGTGCACCGATATACAGTTGTGGTCAAAAGTTTACATATACTCTTCAATTTTGGGCTTTTTTTTTTATATCTTTGAACTGTTCTTTTTCCAAAATGGAATAATTGTACAGCATAAATTTTTTATATTTTAAAAAACAAGAATTAGGTGCACAAGTTTGAAATTATTTTGTATTTTCTCTTATCCACACGGGGTCAAAAGTATACATACACCCGACTAATATTTGATTAAACGCCCCTTATCAAGTTGCACCTCGACCAGACCATTTTGGTAGTCATCAACAAGCTTCTGGCATAATTCTGACTGGATATTTGACTTGGTGGAGCTCCCTTAAATTGGTCGGTTTCCTCACAAAGACCAGGCTTTTAAGCGTAGTCCACAAATTTTCAATAGGGTTGAGATTGGGGCTTTGGGACAGCCATTCCAGAAGCTTAATGGGTCATTTCTAAACAAGTGCAGATTCCAGGATCTTTAGTTCAAACAATTGTACGTATTGTATGATTTGTCAGCACCAAGCCAAACTGTCATCCTCAGATGAGAGGAAATTGATGTTCAGGAGCAACCCAGGAACCACCAAGGCTCAAGCCTGCTATGAAGTGGAAACTGCTGGAAGACCAGCCTCACTGTTCGCAGTGAAGTTTTACATCACCATGGACTGAGACTATGCCAACCAGGATTATCACCTTCAAGCTCAACTGCAATTTGCAGCTGCCCACATGGACAAGCTAAACGTCGTCTGGAGAAAAGTTTTATGATCAGACGAGACAAAGACTGAACTATTAAGCCACAATGACAAGAGGCATGTGTGGCAGAATAAAAGTGAGGCTTTCAAGCCTAAGACCACTGTACTGTGCCAGCTGTCAAGTATGATGGTGATAGCATTGTGCTCAGGAGCTGTTTTCCTGCTAGTGCTATTGGTACATTCCACAAAGTGGTTAGAATAATGAAGAAGGAAACTACCTTCAAATTCTTCAGCTTCACCTCAGATGAACAGCGGCACAGTTGAAACTTAGACACAGTTGAGTGTTCCAACAGGACAATGATTCCAAACACAGATCAAACCTGGTTTGGGAATGGCTAAAGCTGGCTAACATTAAGCTGCAGTAATGGCTTTCCCAAAGCCCCGAACTGAACCCTATTGAAAATTAGTGGACTATGCTTAAAAACCCAGTCTGTGCCAGGAAACCAACTAATTTAAACAAACTCTGCCAAGTCTGCCAAGACGAGTGATAAAAAAAAAAAAGCCAGAATAATGTCAGAAGCTTGTTGATGGCTATCAAACGGATCTGATCGAGGTACAACTTGTAAGGGAACATTTAACCAAATATTAGTGGGAGTGTATGTATACTTTTGACCCTCTAATTTTAAAAGAAAGTAAGAACAAGAACAAGTTAAGGCTGTCCAAAACTTTAAGCCTTTCTACCTAAAAAGAGACACTTATTTACAGAGAGAGTGACAGTGACAACACACTAGGCACGCACCTTCATTTTTGCATGAAGAATCAGAAATCACTTATTTCCTGGCTGTGATAATACAGTTCAGCTACAGGCATTAAAAGCAAGGTCACACGAATAGACACTTCCTCTAAATCTGACACAGAGTCAGTTATTTCAGCTTTGCAATTCATCACCAGGAGACTTGGTTCAAGAAAGATGTGCTGTCAAAGCTTGTGCACTATATTTCCTCGTGCACTGGTGGTCCTGACAGAGTAAGCACAGATGTGTTTTTACCCCCTTCTCTTTCCTTTTTTTTGCCAAAGTAAGTGGTCCATTTAAATTCAGACATCATCATTTCAAAGCTCTTCTATTCTTCATCTTGACAATGAATTAAATATCAAATCTTCAAATCAGGAGAAAGAAGACTATTCAGACTTTATGAGATTATACAACAGGCCTTGTATTCCCACAGCAATCAACAGTGCTCAGATCTCAAGAGGAAAGTTGTTGATTTTAGAAAAACGCTCCCCAATCTTGAGCATTTCTGAATCTAGCATATCTGCAGATGGGACACAAAATAATATTTTTTTCCTCTTCTTATGACATTGTGATTGACAATATTACGTTGGTAATTCATCTGCCAAAACAAAAAAATGATAAAACAGATGCGATGATGCAATCTTGCATAAGACTGATGCTAACACAATCCCGAGGAGAGTTGGGAAATGAATACAGATGGATAAATCAAAAAGTTTCATTATTATAGTCTTCAGTTTTGTATGAAAAATCATATGGTTATGCATCTGCTATACCCTAAAATCTGATTTTTGACTATGGAGTTTTGCACATGATTTTCATGTGAAGCAAACCAAAACAAACTTTAGCCTGACTGATTAACGGTGCCGTATATTTGTATTAGTATGTCAGGCATCTGTGCATATTAACTTCATTGTAAATTTGTAAATTTTCACACATTTTATTATAAAACAAAATCTTAGAAGAAGAAATATGCCTATGACTGAGTGCAGAGCAAGTAAGGTGGGTGTTCTTTAAAAGTTTCACCAGGTGAATATTTTTATGTACTTTATTAACCTTAAATGTTTGTTTAGACTCAACCATTGTGTCTGCACTAATCTATACATAGCATGCCTGCCAGCTAACTGAAAAGTCTGTCCCTCCTGGGGGAAATGATGGACATTCCTGAGCTACGCAATGCGGGGACCTCCAGGTCAGTCGGGTTATGGCCTCCTGCTAAATGAGGTGTATCCTGTTCAAAAGCACACTGATTACCGAGAAGGAAAGGAGTTTCCATGCTGAAGCGTCACTGAAGATATTTTAACACCTAACATAGCTGATTCGGTGTCCGCATTGCTTGAAATATTAACAAAGATTATATTTACAGAAATATGCAGTTCTGAAAATCAAGTCTTTAGATGTAAGAATCTTTTGTGGATTAAAGTGCAGGCTTACACTGTGGAACAAAACCTTGTCAGTACTTTGTAGCATGTTTATTTCTAAAATGCTAGAAGGCTCAAAAGATCGTTTTTCTCCCCTAATTTTGCTGTTGCTCTTACATCTCATGGCAAGCATGCACGTTGCTTATATGTGCTCTACACTGCTGCATGAGTTTTCTGCGATCAAAAACCCAGCCTGAAAGGTTTGCTTTGTCAAAGATTTATTAAAGCACCTTTAAATGCAGTAGCATATGCTTGGTTCTTTTCATTTGGAAAAAAAAAAAGAAAAAGAAAAAAAGTTTGCCCAAGACTTCCGTACAGAATAAAGGACCAGTTGAAAACTTGAAAACTGTGTCTGAGATTGTGACGTTTATAACGTCTGCAGGAGAGAGAGTTATTTATTTTGCTCTGCAAGAGAAACACAGGGAATGTCCACTGTTACAGTTTCCCTCCTTTCTCCATTTACTGTATGCATTCGATTATTATTTCACGGAAATGGTGGAATTTTGAAAATGATCTGTAATCATTTTACCACATTTTCAAAGGCTGGTCTTTCAACACAGAATTCTTTCTTGACATTAAATGACTGCAGTGTGTTTAGGGAAGATAAAAAAGCGGCACACAAAAGTACCCTATGTAGAGTCATTTTGTTTAAAACAAATGAAAACACATTTTTATAGTCACGTGACATAAAAAGAACATTGTCTGCAACTTGAAATACTTTATTAGGTACACCTGGCTTGTACTGGGTTGGACCCACTTTTGCCTTCAGAATTGCTTTAATTCTTCACTGTACAGATTCAACAAGGTACTGGAAACATTCCTCAGAGAGTTTTGTCCATATCGACATGATAGCATCACACAGTTGCTGCGCAGATTTGTTTTAGATGATCTGAGCTTTGTGACATGGCATGCTATCCTGCTGGAAGCAACCATGGGACACTGTGGTCATAAATGGTCAGTAACAATACTGAGATAGGCTGTGGTGTGCCACTTATTTGATTCTAAGGGGCCCAAAGTGTGCCAAGAAAATATTCCCCACACCATTATACCACCAAATGTGGCAGCAGAAATCAAGCCTCATCAAACCAGGCAATTTTTTTCTAACCTTCTGTGTAATTTTGGTTAGTCCCTGCAAACTGCAGCCTAAATTTCCCTTCTTAGTTGACAGGAGTGGTAGTGGGTGTGGTCTTCTGCTATCATAGCCCAACTGCTTCAAGGTTTGACATGCTGTGCTATCAGAGATGCTCTTTTACATACTTTGGGTATAATAAGTGTTTATTTGAGTTACTGTTGCTTTACTATCAGATTGAAACAGTCTGGCCATTCTCCTCTGACCTCTGGCATTTTCACCAAAGCACTGTTGTTCACTGGATATTTTCTCATTTTCAGGCCATTCTCTGTAAACCTTAGAGATGGTTATTTCAGGAAATCCCAGCAGAGCATCCCGCCTGGCACTAACAACCACGCCATGTCCAAAATCAGTTAAATCACCTTTCTTCCCAATTCTGATGCTCAGTTTGAACATCAGCAGGTCATCTTCATCATGTCTACATGCACTGAATGTCTGCCGTGAGACTGGCTGGTTAGACATTTGCAGTAGAACAGGTGTACCCAACAACAAGGCTGGTAAGCATATATTTTTCAAGGATAAAATTTTTTTTTAAATCAATACCCAAGTGGCTTCACTTTTCAGTCTACATGAAATACTTTAAATTCACTAAATCATAAAGAAAAATGTGGATGACTCACTGTGTGTTATTATGAGTAGGTTACAAGGTCATCAAAAACCAGGATCAATAGGCTGCATTTTTTGAGTTGATGAGAGACACAGTTCATCTCTGTTTTCATATTATGTCATGTAAAACTATGTTATGATACAGAAACACAAAGAACATTTTGGTTTTGGCAGCTGGATACAACAGCCTTCAAACTGGTGTCAAATACCTGAACCGCCAAAGGAATACACACTGCAATGTAAATCGGCCCGGTGCCATTCACCTATATGGGCTATGTGTGAACAATGTTCACAAGACATGTTGACACAGGTCAAATGTGATAAAAACCCATCCAGCAAGAAGAAAGATGACACTTTGTTTATTGCTTACAAGCTTACTGGTGGCTATGAAAATACGATTCTGATCAGAGGTGAGGACACAGTCGTTTCTAACCAGGATATTGATCCAGTTCTAGTGTGTGAGTGTTTTTGTCTGCATCTATTTCACATCAGATCTTTGAGTAGGAAAGCCTAGATGCTGGCAGCAAACACCCCACTTCCACCATCCTCTGAAAATCATGTTATGTCTGAATCAAACACACCGTAAAAAAACACACACACAGAAAATATACAGACATACTGTTCCTGTCACATTTTCATCTGCATGTGGTATGCTGTAAATAAGCCTAATGTTTGATCAGCCGAGAGATCCGTGTTTGCTTTAATCATCTTGTTTAGGGTGGGATGAAAGAATGCATAAACCACCAGAGGAGAAGGTATCTTTGATGGACACCAGAAAGGTTAGCTGGTTGCTGATGGCTGTCTTGTGTGTATTAGTGGAGCTTTCCTTTGGCTTGAATGTGTCACACAGAGAGGCCGTGGTTTTACCATAAAACCACGGTTACTGCATAAAAACCATAGTTAACCATAGTCGATTTTCGTAAGGGTTTTGTAAAGCACACAAGTGCACTGCTGTTACAGTGTGACACCAGCACAAGACACCTTTTTATTGCATCACTTCCCTAAAACCAGCATGCAAAAAAAAAAAAATAATCCCAATATCATTGCACTAATTTACATTATCTGCTAGCACGATCGATATTCTGACCAGCGACCCCAATCGCAGAGCTGTTAAGGCAACACGGGACAGCCACTCTTTACTCTGTCAATGAAGCTGCAGAGATGTTCACACCAAGCGACTGAGAATAGATTTGTTGCTTGAGAAATAATGATGACAAAGGATGTTGCCAGTTTAGATTAAGATTCCCTGCACATGTGTTAATCTGTAACACCACCTGTTCTCATTATTTCCATATGTTAGATATATTGTGTTAAATGAGGTGGACCAGCATTGCCATCCATAGGATGAGTAAATTAGAAATACTCTATATTACCCGTGCTATAGTTGAGTGGTGTCCCTTAATCAGAAAAAAGACTTGTTTACTGTTGTCTTGTCAGATTGTTTAAGAGCTGATTAAGGAATATTTGAGCTAGCCCACCATCGCCAAAGTTATTCCTATCTGTAGTTGCGGCAGCCTGACTTTTTGCATAAACGGGTCACCTTTTCAACTCTGCTCAGGCATCTCTGTGTCAAGAAGGTAAGAGAAATCACTGACAGAATGATTTTTTCTTCGTCACGATGAGGTTTGAACTATAGGCCAAAACTAACTCGGGGCCAAAAAGCAGTTTAAGTATGATAAACTGCTGCTGTCAGATGACAACGCTGTGTTTTTCCACATTTCAAAAACATTTCTCCTGCTCGACAACCATATCATTTTACAATTACAGTGATTCGAAAAAGAGTTGTTTCCCACTAGCCCCGAAAATGAAAGACAGCCGAATATTTTGAGATCCATTACAAAAAAAGTTAAGGTAATTTCTTGCTACGTTAATATGCACAGTGCGGTGGCAGGTTTACAAATACCATTATCTGTAAGCAGTAATGTACTTACTTTTGAGTCATTTATTATTTAAGTCAGTGCTCAGAGCCCAGTACTAATTTTCCTGCCTACTTCATAACATTCTTTTTATAGAGGAAGCACTGCCTGGAGTTTGTCATGTGTTAATATTTATCCAAAAACGCATCTCCTCCGGGCTGCATAATAATGGGGATTGTTTAAGAAAGCAATGATTTTTTTTCCCTCCTATAAAAGACAGCACCCTGCTGAAGCATGTGTTGAAAGAAGAGCAGTGCACTGTTCAATATATGTATTTCCTTAAAACACAAGGGTTTCATTGTTAGGAGTGCTGGGGGAGCAAAGATGGGCCTGGGTTTCAGAAGATTTAAGACACAAGGTTTAGATTCAGCTTGAAGAGGGGCCCTACTCCTGGTGGGTGGTGAGAGAGAGTATGAACTCACGATGAAAGAATTACATTGCCACCTACTGGTGTACAAGTGGTACCACATGTGACTAAAAATTCAAGTTGTTTCAAATTGTTACAGCATGTTCTCAAAGGGGACGATCAGGTACCTGAGACTCAAAGCAAAAATAATAACAACCTTTCCAGCACTGCTGGCTAAAAGGAAATGATACCCTAAAATAATTTGTGCAGGCTCTGACTAGCTTTAAATCACATCTCTTTGCGCTGGGCAATATTTCAGTTTAGTGTAGTTGTAGAAGAGACTCCAAGCAGGGTGGAGATGAGGGAAGGTTTACAAGATGGTAGTGAGAACTGCTATGATATTTGGTTTGGAGCTGAAGATGCTAAGGTTTTTATTGGGAGTGAACAGAATGGATATGACTATTAATGAGTACGTCACAGGGACATGTCAAACTGAGCGTTTTGGAGACAAGGTAAGAGAGACAAGGCTGAGATGGTTTGGACATGTGCAGAGGAGGGATAGAGGATATATTGGACAAAGTATGATGACGATGCCAAGCAGGAGGTAAAGAGGAAGACGACAGAGGAGATTCATGGATGTGATGAAGGAGGACATGCAGAGGGTTGGTGTGACAGAGGACAATGCAGGGATAGTGTGAGATGGAGGCAGATGATCTGCTGTGGTGACTCCTAAAGTCAAAAGAAGAAGAGTAGTTGTAATAAAATATGCACAATTCACTCCACCTTACCTAGTTCTGTATTACTTTCTGTATGTACTTACTACACAAACCATAGGATATCATATGAGAAGGCTTCATCGCATTTCCATTAGCTATTTTATACTGTGATTTACACTATGGACAAAACACAAATGAGAAAAAAACACAGAATTTTTGAGAACAAAGTCATAAATTTATGAGAAAAAAAATGGCAGATTTTTGAAAAAAGTGACAAATTTAGATTTTAAAAAAGTTTGTTTTTTTTTAGGGAGGGAGCAATATTGCTTCACTTTTCAATGCTAAGTTGAAGAAAGAAATTCAAATACACACATGGCTCAAATATTTGGGATGAATAATTCATTAGACATAACTTCCCACAAATAAATTTAATACTATTTAAACCACTTTTTGCATAAATTTACATAAAGTACAGTTACCAAATTTAAGACAGTGATTGCACTCATTTATCCTTCCTTCAGTGCCATGTTTAAGCACTCATGGTTACTAATTATGCCTGTATTATGGCTTTTTGGTGTTGCACTTTGTAGATAGTCCAAACACACTCCATTTGCACATGGAGGTTAATGTTAGTAATAGACATAGGAGGGTTCATTTGAATGAAAACCAGCTTGGTGTTGATGATCTAATAAATTTCTGCTATTAGGAGACTTCTGCCTCCCTGGAACTAGAAATATATGAATTTATTTCCAATTTAACATTGAAAAGTAAGGCGATGTTGCTCCTTGACTTAAAAAAAAAAAGACACTTTTTTTCTCTTATAACAGATTTTTTCCTTCTAAACTTGACACTTTTTTTCTGATCCCGTCACACTCCCGGTCGATAGGGGCGCTATAGTTGAGTGTGAGCGGTTTCGCACAAATCAAATCCAATATGGCGGTTCCCAGAATAGCATGTTTAGGGTTAAACGCCCTTTATTCCACCGTCTGCGTCCCAAAACAGGTAAAGTACTTACTTTAATATTAGATTAATTGACTAAGGTTGTGTTTGCATAAAACTCCATCTGGTATCTCTGGCAGTCGGATGGAGAAAATAACAAAGGCGGATTTAGTGATGTCTAACGCGCTGACGTTAGCTTCGTCGCTAATACTAGCTAAGATGGTAAATGTCAAACCTGGCTTAGGATGCGTCTTTTAGGGGTTTAACATGACTAGAAGCACGGGCGGTTTATGAACGATGACGACAGTGTGGCTGTGTCACCTTATTTTGCATTTTGAGGTACGTCAAGAAGAAAACAGAATATGCAGGAAAAATACTGTAAATGTTGGCACACAGCATAAAGATCCGCAGTGAAAATACACATTGTTATCCAGTAATCACAAGAGTGACATTTGCTCAGCATTTGTCTATTTAAATGGCAAATTGTTACCTATAATTTCTCTCAGTAAAGTGCACAGATAATAGATGCTCATCAGTTCATCACTATTGGTTATTTTTGATGACTAGCATTGTAGGGCTGGGTGACTAATTTGATATTTACTTCATGTATGATTTGGTTTGTAATGATTGTGAAAACAAAACGATTCAGCTGGATGAAACCCTTTCGCATTCGTTTTGTCCCGTCATTCCTCAAGTGCAGCCTTTTTTCTTTTTCTTTTTTTTACAGCTGAGCCCTTTCCTCACTTTCTAAAAGGCCAGACTCATTCCCTGTTTAGTTTTACATCAACCAAAATGGTGGAAGGAGAGCCTTTGGTTAACAAGGTCATGTAGAAAATGCAAAAGTCATATCAAAGCGTTTGTACTTCATTGCATAAAGCAGCTTTCTGTCCAGACCACTAAGGGTCTCTCACCCACTGTGTTTTTGGTGGTGCATGAAGGAGGTTTCAGTTAGTTGCTGGCTCAGATCTGTGTCACTCTGTGGTCAGGGCATCTGTTGCTTTAGTTCGGGCAACCTAATTTCCATCTCGGTCTTGCTGTAATCAAGCAGCCCTGCAAGAAAGCCACATAGAACAGAAACTGCTGCTGTGATGATGAGAGGTCAGATGGTGTTTTCTTAAGTGCAGGCTTTTCCAAATGGCACACAACCACGCAGATGAGCCAAAATGATCGGCCTTTGGTCAGCCTGCTTTAGCTTTTGTGAAAATAGGTAGGGGTGCTCAAATAATATCCACTTTCTGGATACGTAAAGCTCAGTTTGAGCTATTTACTGTGTGTATAGGAGTATAGAGGCAGAATAAATAGTGGTTACCCTATTTAGGCAGTCACTAACTGAAGGAGCACTGTTTGCAGGCACTGAGGAGCTGCTGGGGGGCAGTGGAGCACGTGAGAGGGTACTATGTTGACTGGAGGATGCTGAGGGACGTCAAGAGGAGACAGATGGCTTTTGACTATGCTGATGAGAGGTTGCGGATCAATGCACTGAGGAAGAACACCATCCTACCCAAAGAGCTTCAGGTACATATTGAAGAAGGACATTTGAGTCCTATGTGTATTAATAAAGTCTAGTCTAATTATCACAGATTTGTACAGGTGGTCATTCATGACAATCAACATCCAAAATTATTTTTTGTTTTTTGCAGGAGATAGCAGACAAAGACATTGCAGCGCTACCCAGAGACAGCTGCCCTGTGAGGATACGTAACAGGTGTGTGATGACTTCCCGACCACGAGGAGTGAAACGGAGGTGGCGACTCAGCCGTATCGTCTTCCGTCATCTAGCTGACCACAATCAGATGTCTGGGATTCTGAGGGCAAGGTGGTGATGGGGCCTCATTGGACATTTTGAAAAACTGGATTTTTCAGTGGTTATGAAAAAACAACATTTTATTACTTCTGTAAATTGTGTTTTCCTTGATCAGTAAGGTGCTGTTACTTCCTTATTGGTCTTCTAAATATTAAAAATGAGATGATGTGACTACTGGAAAATAAACTAAATATTACTGTACATTACTGCTTTTGTGTTGTGGATTTATATATATGGATTATTATAAAATGTTATGTTTAATATTGTTATTAAATAGATCCCTACCATCTGAATGTGGCAGCAGAAATTGAGACGAATCAAACCAGGCAACATTATAATAATCTATTGTCCAATTTTGGTGAGTCTGTGGGAACTGTAGCCTCAGTTTCCTCCTCTTAGCTGAAAGGAGTGGCACCTGCTGTGGGTTTCTGCTGCTGAAGTGTGATGTGTGTTGTGGAGAAATCAATTAAGAATGGAAACCAAACTGATTTTCTGAGATTTATTTAACAAACCCTTTGCAAAGGAAGCAATACAACACAGTCTTCATAACAGCATTGATACCAATAAGGGGAAATTGACTCCTTTAAACTTGTGTGGATACAATCTTTGTCTATCAAGCTGTTGGGAGTTTGCTTCTCATAGTCATGTAGCCACCTAATAATGAAGACAGTACCTCATGACCTTGAACACAGATTACAATTAATTACTTTCCATCTTGACACACACTCCTTGTACAAGAAAGTTACAGTCAGGTTAAATCAGGTGAAACACAGATGTTCCTCTACATTATGCATTCAGAGATGTGCTTCTGCATACCTTGGTTGTAATGAGTGATTATTTGAATTGCTGTTGTCTTTGTATCAGCTTGAAGCAGTTCCAGTAGATCAGCAGTTTCTGAAATACCCAGACCAAAGTGACATAAATTACCTTTCTTCCCCATTCTGATGCTCAGTTAGAACTTCAAAAAGTGTAAACTTCGGTACAGTAGGTGGCGGTAGTGCACCTCTAGTCTGCCTTTCAAGTAGCCGATCACGAAGAAGAAGGAGGCTCCATTGGTGTCGGAAACAAGCACCGCAGAGAGCAGTGAAGCAGAAGCGCAGCGACATTTCTCACAGTAGCGGACAGCGATAAGTCTGAATGGATTTAACCGAACAGGTGAGCAGAGTCTTTACATTCAATCTAGCGTTCAGCAAAACTAGAGTTTTTATGGTTTAACTGAGGTAGCTGGATTTCCATGAACCTAGTGAAAGCGGCGCTATGTTCGCTAACGTCAATACTTAGCAAGCCATGGCGAACAAATAAAAACAGCTGCAGTGATGCCTGCTGTTTTTTTTTTTTTTTATTCTCTCAATTAACGATACATTTTTAAACCAAAATAAAACGGCCTCATTGACAAATACTATTACAAGGATTAGTCATGTGTGGCGGCGCAAGTCAGGAGCGTCGCCGGCCAGCTCTTAGCGTTTAGTCGATTCTACCAGAACCTTCTAGCAACATACTTCAGTGTAACTGAGCTATTGCGCTGCTAATCCAGTCAATATGGTAATTACTCGGCGTTTAATGAGATGTTAGACTCACTCGTGTACTTCAGTATCAGTTAATACTTCAAGTATATAATATAATACATCTGTAAATGGAGTAGAAGTGAATTACTGTAATTATTGTGTACGGGGTTCTAAATTATTTGGATGCCAGATAAAACGCATGCAGATGCATAGGTCTAACATGCAGTGTGATTTAGATTAGGCCACATTTAAATAAAGTAATACGATATATGGAGAGAGGATTGTGTCACTAAATCACTGTTTTGGCTGGCACGCTGTCAAAAGCGGTGTCAAATCTCTACCAGACTGATACCTGATTTTATTTTGGAAATAAGCTTTTTTGTTTGTTTTTTAAATCAAATAAGTGTTTGGTAGTTAGACTCAGGCAGACAGCAATACTCTATTAGGGGATGTCCATTTCTCAGTGACTGTATTTTTTTCCCTGATACAGATCAAACTGTTGGAGGCAGACTTGCAGGAGCTGGGGTCCCTCTTGGAGAAGGCAGAGAGAAAAAGAGTTCAGGATCTGTTAAAACAGGAGCAGAAGAAGGTGGAGAAGGAGCTCGCAGCTAAACGGCAACAAAAGGAGCAACAGGCCAGGAAGGAGGCAGACCCGTCCGTGGCCACTAAGGCAGCATACACTGTCAAGATTACCAGCTATGGTATGGGGCTGTTGTGGAGTAGCACTATTGACAGTTGTGAGAGAATGCAACAGTTAAGATGCATGCAAGAACTGGTGGGGGAGAAAAAAGTATTTGACAGTTTTTCTTTCTTATCTTTTCTGCAGCGTGGGACCAGTCAGATAAGTTTGTCAAAATTTATCTGGCATTGAAAGATGTGCACAAAATATCAGCAGAGAATGTGGAGGTCAAATTTACAGAAAGGTGAGTTGATAATCAGTGTGTGTATACATTCCTGTGCCCCTAGCAGTTCAAGTGAGTTTGCTGACTGTCTGTATTGCAGGTCATTTTCTGTGCTGGTGAAGGATCTAGATGGCAAAAACCATGAAATGACAGTTCTCAACCTGTTATATCCAATCAATGAAAAGGAGAGCTACAAAAAGGTAAACAAAGCATATGCTTACTCAGCTTCTTCTCCTTGGTCCGCCCTGCCGTGAGCAGTTTATATTTCAGAAATCAGTTGCTGGCTTTGTGTCAGAAGTCTTGTAATCTTAGACAAGTGGGTGTGCTTTAGGAAGTAGTGGTGGAGTCTCTGTCAGCAGACTTTCTGTTAAATGTTGCCAAAACTGTGTAGGTCTCTGATTTTGGTGCCCAGTAATAGACCATATATTTCCAATAAGTGCTTTCAGAATCTTTCCTGTACTTGGCTTCAAACTAAACCACCAGTTTGTATGAAGCTGTGCATAATGCAGGTTCCCCCTGCCACCTGTCAAGAGGGGAACTGGGTTTCTGATCCTGACTAAGGCTGTTGCAATGCATTTAAATTTCTCTCTTCATGCTTTTCAAAAGCTGAATGTTTGGGTCCCCAAACTAAACATGGTTGTTATTTGGTGAGATTGTCTTTATACATTTTACATCACACCAGCCGTTCTAAGCCATGTTACCTCCTGCAGCCATCACAGTAAATGTGTGGGCTGGATTCTTGACTTTTTAACTAACAGAACTCAAAGGGTCCGGATAAATGGAATCCTGTCCAATCAAGTCTGCTCCTGAACATAACTAAGACAATAGATATGATCATTGACTCTAGAACATGCACTCATATACAAGAGGTCACACCCATTACAGGTCATGGTGGAATTATTTAGTGTTATAAATATCTTCTTTTTTGATTCAAAGCTGAATTTTAAAGCAGACTCTGAAGTTGTTTGCAGAAAAGCGCACCAGCAACTCTCATGTTTGAGGAGGCTTTTTTTCATTTCCACCTTGATAAAATCACAATATTTTATTTTATCATACTTTAATTGAATCTGTTTTATCCTTTTCTCTTGGTGTTGTGGTTTGGATATTTATCTGCAAACAACAAAAACTCACTGAATCAAATCGTTAAGTGGTCTAACAGGCTGCTTGGTGAGCCACAGCTTAGTTGTGTCTGTGTTAGGGATGTGCCCAACTAGTCGACTAGACGACTGATCATCGCTATTGTCACTATTCCATACCAGATGTACTAGTCGGTTAGCCTGATTGTTAAGGTTTTAATTGATGCCCAGTGCCATAAATGGTTGTACTAAATGTTACGCAGCCATCTACCACCAGATGGAGCTGCAGCCCTGACATCGTTATAGAAAAATGCCGCAACTCTGGTAATCTTGGCCTGATATTTTTATTAGGTCTAATATTGTTAGTTATTTTTGAAGTTACAACACAAACTGAAGCTCATCTCCCGGAAAACACCGTCGTTTCCTTGCGTGCATTTCCGACTACTTCCCCAAAGTTTGCACAAAGAAACTAGAGGGACAAATGTGTTTGCACCTTAAAAAAAACTGACCACAGCAAAGAATAGGACCAGGGGGGGAAAAGTCTCAGCGTTTTATGTTTCTGTTGGCCGGCACCGCATGTAAAACAGCGGGACACGACTGAAAGGTAATTAACGCATGCTACGCACCTCACAGGCATAAATGCTGCAACAACATCGGTCACTTACGTAGGTTACATCATAGCAGCTGAAGTCTGAATCAAGGGTAAGCTGGGGGAGGAGGCTGGGGGAGAGGGAGGTCTGCGCTCCACTGCTCAGGATGCGTCCCCGGATAAGCGGAAGAAAATGGATGGATGGATGTTTGTATTGTATTGGTTTATTATCATTTTAGATTTTAACTTTTATTGAGATGCGTGTCATGAATTGTAGAACAACGAGCATCGGTTCATAATGCACCACACTTTTAAGTTGCAAGTTATTCATTTTCGGATGTTATTTTGTCATATTTTAATTATGCGTAAACATCGTTTGCAGTAACATGTTTTCATATATTTGACATCAATGTATTTAAAGTTTTTTTGTGTTTGTTTTTTTTCTTCGTTGTCTGTTTGGAGTATAACATGCGGTCTTCATAATGCGCGGTGCTGCACAGTTAAGCAGCATTTAAAGTGCGATTCATTATTGAAGAACGCGATTAATGGTTTCAAATGCCATTGTTTAGACAGTTTTTGACATTGTCCATTAAACAGTCTTGAACTTGATATCCAAGTGTTTCTTAGTTTTAGAGTAGTCGGTTAGTCTAATTTTTTCCTTGTTTAGTCAACTAAGGAATTGGTCACCAGGAACCTCCAAAGTCTGTATTGAAAATGTGTATGTGAGGAGTTTTACAGCAGAAATAAAGGGATTGGTCTTACTGTTACAATACTTTTGGAGAGGAGTGTATGTATCTAAGAAGGCAGCCTAAAAGTTACATGACTAACAACTGGCTGCTTATTGATTGGAAAGCACATCAGCTTGTGCATCAGTTTAAAGAGAGATGTATTTGTTTTGTTTTTTTTAAAGATTTTAAAAAATGTCGAGTCATTTGGCATATTAAAATATTAAAAAAACATTTTAATTTAAATTAATGTATTTACCTTTTTTTTTTTTTTCTTTTTTTTTAAATAATTTTTTTGACACATTGCAGACAAATGCTAAGAATTGTGGTCAGTAGGGGGCAGCAAATACTCAATTTCAAGCTCATAGCAGTGTGCTTGAATATACTACATTCATTGCCACCGGTGCTGAGAGGCATGGAGACCCTTGGGGATAGGGTTGTTTGTTTTTTGTCTGTTTCTTCATCTGTTACACTGTCAGTGTCTCAGTGACTGCAACATATTTACTTCAAACTGGGTGGATAGAGACGTGCTGAAGAGTGCTACTGCAGAGGACAGGAAACATGCTTTGTTTACTTTTGGAATCTTTTTTTGGACCTCAGGGATTTAAACTGCTTTACTCTCATATTTTTTTTTCTCTCTCTCTCTCTGTCTCTCATTCATATGTACATACACACAGTGAACCCTCGCTATATCACGGTTCACCTTTCACGGTCTCTCTGCTTAACGGATTTGCATCGTGCATTGTGTTCTGCATTCTGATTGGCTAAACAGTCTCTCCGCTTCTTCTCTACCTGTGTGTCAATAA
>JASGAU010398487.1:0-10397 GCA_030220045.1 Australoheros facetus
GAGCCCCCCTTGGATTTTTGAGTGTTATTCGGGTTTGTTGTTTTCGTTGTGTTTTCTCCTACGCTTTGACCTCTTGCCTCACCTGTTTCCAGATCTCGGAGGACGCTTCGTATTCCTCCCAGCCTGCCTGTCCTCCCGGACCACTACGCCGCGCATCACTCACCTCACCTTCCTGGGACTGTACTTGCTAAACATTCTATTAAGCTATTCCACTCATCTCCTTCCATTGCCGTTACTTAAGACTGCATATTTCCGTCAGACTCGCTAATCGTTATTTCCCTCTTTTTAGACCTACTCCTCTGTGACCCATGCTTTCGTGAACGCTGCCTGTGACAATTCCTGTACTCGCCCCGTAGAGACCTCGCATATTCAGCTGTTTGTCTTTTGTGAATAAACCTTTCTATGTTTGTTGTGACACCTGGCTACCGAGTCTGCTTTCTGGGTTCCTACTTCGGAGTTTTTCCCTGGCCGTGACAGATATGGGACTATGAGGTCTTTGAGATAAGATGGGGCCTGATTATTCAAGACCTTGTATGTGAGGAGAAGGATTTTAAATTCTATTCTGCTGTGCTTGGTGGCAGATGAGAAATGAGAAAGTGTCTCAGGATCTTTCCAAGCTAATAACTGCATTTGTGTCACATAGAAATTATGTCAAGTGATTTCAGCTCATGTTGCTCTATTGACTCCACCTAAATTGAGGTGGTTTGCAATTGTAATGGAAACAAAAATAACTGTGTTGGGTCGAGTTGAGTCATGCTGAGCAGGCACTAGTAGAAATGGGGCACTAGAGTCCGTATGGCTCATGTTCTCCACCTCCATTGTTGAGGCTGCTGCTCAGAGGGGTGGCTGCAAGGTGGTTGGTGACAGAGGGTATGCTTCACCTATTGGTGGATCACACTCCTCAGCCTCCTTGTGAATGACTATGCCAGGATGCTGGAAAGGAGGATCCATCTGCTAGTTGAACCTTTGATCCAAAAGGATCAGGTTCATCCTGGTCATGGAACACTGATCAGCTCTTTATTCTCTTGTTGTGGGCCATTCAGTCGCTGTACAACCACAGCAAGAACTTAGTCCGTATTGCTGGCAATAAGTCGGACTCATTTCCTGTGGGTGTTAGACTCCTCCTGGGCTGCCTTTTGTCACTGTTTTGGTTCATAAATTTTATGGACAGAATTTCTAGGTGTAGCCAAGTGGCACAAGCCTTCTGCTTTTGTGGTCCCAGAATCTCATCTCTGCTTTTTGAGAATGATGCGGTCCTGTTGGCTTCTTTATGTGATGACCTCCAGCTCGCACGGGAACTGTTTGAGTGTAAAGGGGCTGGTATGAGAATTAGCACCTGAGGCCCAGGGGTGCAGCTATATACTTTCTGAGGTCAGCGTCGTGCCACTGTTATTGATCATATCATATGCACAGCTGTTGAATACAGCCCCCCCCCCCCCCGTGCCACACCCCTATGCATTGCATATAGTGCACACCCATTTTTTGCGCCACTGCTGAGGCCCACGGAGTGCGAATCTAGCTCAAGGACGAGTTGCTGCCCCAAGTGGAGGATCTTATTTTTTTATTTTTTTTTATTATTTTTTTTTTTTTAGGCACCGACTGATGGCACTTTTAATTTCGTTGTTCTTGTAACAATGACAATAAAGATATATCTATCTATCTATCTTGTGGTCAGCAGGAGATTGACAGATGGATTGGGGCTGCATCTACAGTGATGCGGATGCTGTAGTGGTTTGTTGTGGTGAAGAGAAAGCTGAGCGTGAAAGGGAAACTGTCGCTTAATCCACGTCCCTACCCTCACCTATGGTCATGAGCTTTGGGTAGTGACCAAATGAATGGTATCACGAATACAAGCAGCAGAAAGGAGCTTCCCCTGAAGGGTGGCTGGCCTCTCTCTTAGAGATGGTAAATGGACTAGTTCTTATATAGCTCTTTTCTACTCATTCAGAGCACTCAAAGCGCTTACACAACATGTTTACATTTACCCATGCACACCCATTCATACAAGCACTTCTATATTAACTAAGCTAAGTGCTTTAATTATCTAACATTCACACACATTCACACGGTTGCGTCGGAGGGCAACTTGGGTTTAAGTATCTTGCCCAAGGATACATTGGCACGTAGCTTGGAAGTAGCCAGGAATCGAACCGCTGACCTTCCAATCAGTAGGTGACCTGCTCTACCTACTGAGCTACAGTCACCCTGAGCTACAGATAGGGTGAGGAGTATGGCCATTCGGGAGGGGCTCAAAGTAGAGCTGCTGAGGTGGTTTGGGCATCTGACTAGGATGTGGAACCCTCTTGGGTGAGCTGATCTGGGCGTGTCCTACCAGGAAGAGGCCCTGGGGCAGACCCAGGCCACGCTGGAAAGATAATATCTCTCGGCTGGCCTGGCAAGTTTTGTTATGTCCTAGTTTGTTATGATTTACATTTTGATTCCTGGTTTCCTTTGGCCCTGTCTCCCTGTGTCTGTGTTCTTGTGTCTGTCTTGTCCTTTTGCCATGACCCTGACCTCCTGTTTTCATATTGGATTTTCTTCCCAGTGTTGTGTCCAGTCTGCATCTCTGTCCTGTGTCTGTTTCTCTCTTTGTCCCTGTGCCACGGTCCCTGTTTAGTTTTCTGTGTGCCAGTCCCCGTGTCAAGTCTGCACATACCTTGTTTAGTCACTTCCTGTTTTATTTTGACAGTCCTGTGTTCCCCATACTTTGTGTTTAGTTTTGCTTCCCCTGTTATTAGTTTCATTTGCTTCACCTGCTGTTCCCTGCTGTTTCCTCTTGCCCTGATTAGCTGATGTGTATTTAAACCCTCACTTTTCTCCTGTTCATTGTTGTGTTGTTGATGATCCCGGTTGTGTGTCTTCCTGTTCCCTTAGTTTTAGTTCTGGCTTCTGTTCCAGCCCAGTTTATTTGTACCGTTTTTCCCTGTTTCAATAAACCTCATTTAAGTTCCTTTCCCTGTTTCTGAGTCCTGCATTTGGGGTCCACCTTTTCCTGCCTGCCACAGCAACCATGACAGGAGGAGGTGGAGATCTTGGCTTCTCTGCTTAGGCTGCTGCCCCGTGACCTGGTCCTGGTTAGGAAATATAAACAAACACAGATTCTTGGATGATATCATGCTGAGGATGAGCGGAAGAAAATGGATGTATTTTCTATTCCTCAACTGCATTGAATTGTCTTGTCTTTGTAGCCAAAGTCTGCAATACCTCTGTGCCTCTGAGGTTTAGTTTTATAAGTGAGAAGCAGATGTGAAGTGGGGAGTATATTTTTTCAGCAGGACACACACACATTGATAAATTCACAATAGAAAATAGGCTACGATAAGATAAGATGATAAGCCCCCCTGGTATGACTTATAGAAATGATTGGTTTAAATTGTTGGGTGTGAGAGCTGAATTTTTTTATATTCTGCTTCTGAAGTGGGGTAAGAAAGAAAGTTAAGAAAATGAGAACATAAATTATGACAGAGAAAGCATTTAGCATGATCAACTGATGGTACTCAAAATAGAGTTCCCTGCAGTTTAAGTTTAAGCTGCAGCTTTAAGGAAGACACACAGTTGTCCACCTTTCCTGCTCCCTGGCTGAGCACAGCGTTGATGAAGGACATGATGGCAGTCTTCAGATTAACATCTTCTCTGAAGCGGCCTGTAGACCTGTCCAAGTCAATAACCAGGTTCTGCAGTCAAAACAGAAAATATTCATGCTAGATCATTATAGAACATAAAAAGTGAAGTGTAGCCTGAGAACTTTTAATAAAGTTATAAATGCATTATAATATACACAAAGTAGGTCAAAGAAAAGCAGACCTGAAAGCGGGTTCTCTCTGAGGCAACGTTCTGGTAGTGCAGCATAGCTTCAAGAACTTTCTTATGGCCTCCTGGTACTAAACATACTGCACCGAGAATCTCCAACACTGCAACCTAAGGAGGAAAAGAATAACAGCCTCTTACACCTAAGACATTAGAGTGGCTCCGTGGTGTAGTGCTTCACTCATCTGCCCACTAAGCAAAAGAGACACATCTAGAACCTGCAGGACACCGGCTCTCGAGGCCTGGAGTTGAAGAGCCCTGTCTTAAAATATTTATTTTCCTTGTTTATCTTCCTTTCAGTCATTTTCTACTGTGAAACTTATGTTTTAAACACACGAGACCTCTAGTGGTTGTGTGAATAAGTGTGTGTGCATAGTCCAGGCTTTTGTTATTTGCCCTTTTAAAACCCATTTTAATATGTTGACACAATTTTGAGTATGGTTTTTTTTTATTATTATTTTTGGTTTCTGTGGATTAATTCTCTTTCTCTTGAGAAGTACCCTTAAAGATATAATACATTTTGGCATCAACTATTAATGAATAGGACCCAGTTTCTGCTGGTATGATCAGAAAAACAAAATGTTGGAGGACTTACTGGGAATCTAATTTTTGTCCACAATGATATCTACATGTATATAACTATGACAAAGTAATGCAGAAATCTAATAATTTGTTATTTTGTATTTACATACCTTGGTTTTTGTGTTGTCAGTGCTGAGACTTTGTGCAATTATATTAATGCTCTCACAGTGTTCCAGGACATGAGCTCTGCCCTGAGAGTTGTTCATCAGGGCTTTGATGCAGCCAATCAGGGAGGTGTGGATCTGAGACTCCGCAGCTTCATAGTCCATTGACTTGAGGAAATCCAAAACACACGACAGACCATCCAGCTCGATGAATCGTGTCACAAACCTGGGGGCATCAGTCATATTTGAAGGTTCAGGTTATTCCTGAAGTCACAGTAAAAAGGAAATGAAATATGTTTGGGCAAATCTCTGCAGCTTCGGCTTGACAGAGTTCAAAGTGTACCTCATTGGCTGTGTCCTCAATGCTGTTTTCAGGGATTCTGCAATCTTATAACTGCCCTGATCTTCTTCATCCACCAATGCCAGGAGAGTCTTCCTCTACAAAGACAGGAAATAGAAATGAACGGTTCACAGCTTTTTTCAGTTCAGATACAAGGCTCTTCCCTACAACTATATGTATTATGAAAAAGAGTGAAACTAAAACACTCTATGTATAATTGATTAAAAAGTATATACGTGTTGTTAACCACATTGTATGTTTTGATACTACCACAATACTGCAACAAGTTACTATTCAGTGACATTAAAAATCATCAAATGTTCACATTTTACATGTCTGTGAATAAATTAGAAGCAAGAGGATGGAAACAGACATGACAGCATCACTCACAGCAGCTAGAGACCTGAGCTGGTCAATGTAAAACTCTGGCCAGCTGGTTGCCCCCTTAGTCTCCTCTGCTTCCTGAAATAAATATGGACACAGGCATGAAGGACATATAATCACGTATATGACTAAACAGAGCAATGTGTTACATTATGTAGACAGAAAACTACTTGTGTTACAGTTACAGGGTTGACTGGTGACCCGTCCAGGGTATCCCCCACCTCTCACCCTATCACACCTGGGATGGGCTGCAGCCTGTTGTCCTAAGCATTTAAGAAGCTGGGTAGGGATTAGTTCAGTGTTGGGGGTAGGCAATTCAGGGGTCCTGCCACTGAAGCTTTTGCCTTTCAAGTCGCCTCGAGTCCAGCATCCCCCAGAAGATAGGTAGGCAATGCTTGGTGTGATTAGGAAATGGATAAGTTTGTATGGGTTGTTTAATGGGTAGCTCAGTATATGTCACTTTAGGTCAGTTGGTCTAAGAGATTAGATTAGATAAAACTTTATTAATCCCTTTAGGAAAATTCCATCGGGGAAATTAAAGAGAGTAAGTTGTGTTAGGTTCAGCATTAAGCTGTTTACTTGTGGCTAGCCTGTGGTTGAGCATCTGTGTGTGTAGTGGTGCCTTAATCAGGTGTGACAAGGCAACTGCAGCCAAACCCTGCTAGCTCACCCAGGGTGGGGGTGGTTAGAGGTTGGCCTGTCCTTGCACCCATTCCAATAACCAAGGGTGAGGATCTCTAAGGTCTAGCCTGTCCCTGCTCCCATACCCGGTCCTAGAGTGAGGACAGTCAGGTCCCAGCTTAAGCCTTGGGAATCAGCAGTGGCCCCTGCTGAGCAGCCCAAAGAGATGGCAGAGCGCTCGGCTGAGCAATCCCAGTTGCCGGATGATACAGCTTTGTGCCTTGCTAAGAAGCCCCAGTCTTCTGAGTCTTCAGCATCATCTGAGCCACCTGCACATCATGAATCATCTGAGTCACCAGAGGTGCCAGAGTCACCAGAGAATCCTAGGCTGCCAGAGCCAGCAAAGCAAGGTATGAACTTCATTTTTATCCAGAGTTTCCAGTTTGGACATATGTGTACGGACTTCTGTAATGTGACTCTCTGCAACTGCTTATGTAGAGAAGTACTGAGGAGGCATATACCTCTGTCTGTTGGGGAACCTTGGGTAGTCTTGATGGCAAAGGTCCCAATCAGTACTGGCATAACCATCCTGGAGGGCAGTCTCAGCCCTCTCTGGCCAGATGGTCTTGGTTATTTTCTCTCTTAATAAGTGTTTTGTGTTTGGGTAGTGAGACAGTGGTCTGACTGCAGGGAATGGTCTTGTAAATACATTTGATGTTAAGGGTCCACGATCCTGGGTGTTTTGTTGTTTGTTTTTTACTTCTAGTGGGATAACATACATTTTGATTAATTCCAGAGGACTGGGGTGGCTGTAGCTCAGGAGGTAGAGCAGGTCACCCACTGATCAGAAGACCGGCGGTTTGATTCCTGGCTACTCCAGGCTGCATGCCAAAGTATCCTTGGGCAAGATACTTAACCCCAAGTTGCTCTCTGACGCAAGCATTGGAGTGTGAATGTGTGTGAATGTTAGATAATAAAAAGCACTTAGCTTAGTTGATCATGGAAGTGCTTGTATGAATGGGGTAAATGTAAACGTGTTGTATAAGCACTTTGAGTGCTCAAAACAGAGTAGAAAAGCGGTATTTAAGAATTAGTCCATTTACCATTTACAGACTTGAGGAATGTGTGGCTAATATCCCCTCCTACTATTGTTTGTCAGTGGCACTGTGCAGATCCAATAGCACTAACTCAACACTGGCACTAAGGGGAACTTAAACAGTAGTGAGAACAGCAGCTGAGAAATCCCTAACAAGATTAAAAAAAAAGGTCTGCACTTAACCATAACAAAATCTGAACAGCATCTCTGGATATAGTCCAAGTTCATACATCAGGCATTGCTGAGGAAAAGATTCAGCTGCTCTATCAATGTGGGTAGCTGTGTGGCCTGTTAGCTGAATGGCAGTGTTGGAGATGCTGTTGTTGAGCCATGTTTCTTTCAAAAAGAGCCTGTTGCAGTTGTTAAACCATTACTGTGAATTAGATCTCAGTTTACCTCTGTACAGTGCAGGCTCAGAATTTCTGATCTTATGAGTATTACCCTTTTAGGAATTACAGAAAATAATCTAAGCCAGTGTCAAAGAGGCTCGCATAGCTCTAACTGCCTACATATGGATGCCGACCCCACTATCCTCTTATGATGCAACCATGTAGCAACCCTTATAGTTGGGTGCAATCAACAGGCACCCCCGTTAATGGCAGCTCTCCTTTCATGATCCTCGCACTTGGTAAAATGGCTAGGTTACGCTTTAGTGGTCAGGAAACTAGGCCCCAGGGATCTGTTACTTTTAGTGACAAGGACAATCTATAAGTTGGTTGTGATTTGTCGCTATATAAATAAAACTGAATTGAAGTACTTCAGTGTTCTGAAGTTTAGATGTCACGATGTACCTGTGCCAACACAAAACAGACAAGTTTCTGCTTCTACTTTGCATCTGTTGCAAAATGTTTAAAGATGGCATTTACAAACATGAATATGAAAGATGCAATTGATACGCATGTGAAAAATCTCCAGTACAATAATGGAACTGAGGACATATCCAGTATAAAGGATGAAGTGCAAAGGTTATCCCTGGACCTCAAACAAAAAATTGCTTTTTACCAGTTTCACCAATGTTGCTGTGCAACAGGCTAAAAGGATCGAGATCTTATATCAATCAATTCACTAAGGAAATACTGTCCATGAAAGTCAATCCAATGAGTTTCATGGACACAGTGGCATTCAGATGCAGGGCTCCAACGGGGGCCTTTGCCGATCTGGTGTCTTTGGAAGTAATTCACCCTTAGCTTCCCTCCACCTCTGGCCAGCACTATTCATCCAACAACAGCTGCCCGGGGCCGCTCCTCTATGGTGGTGCCACAAGATACTTTGCCCTGTTCCACTCTTGTATCTGCTGACCACTGAACAATGGTTGGCAGTAAGAACAGAGGACATCCATCTGAACTGCAGCTGAGGAACAGGTTTTCTGTCCTGGATGAACTTGTCCTCTCAAAGCTCTCTGACCATCCACAAGGAATATTACAGCAGAACTCACAGACGGATAAAGATAATGTAATACTTCTGTTCATCCTTGCTGGTGCTCCAAAAACCCATCTGATTCGAGCTCCAGGAAACAATACCTGCCGTTCAGCCGTCTTGTCCTTCTATTCTCAAATGTCAACCAGATGCAGATATCAGCTGCCAGGATCATCCTTAGCCCTCAGTTTGTCCACTTTTGCCTCCCGCTATCTTGATAATTGAATTGACTTATTAATGAGGGGTATTCATTTCTTTAACACTACTGCACATTGTCTCCCTGATGCCACAGTTTCTGACATACTAGTTAAACTTAAACTATTTATACTCACACTGACCATCTCAATACAGAGAATTATTGTTCATGTGATTAATGACACACTTTGGCAGCAGCCAAAGTGATGAAATCTGATTTTAGATTTCTGTTAGACTTTCTTAAAGTAGTTGGAATGTTTGTGTATATCTGACCCCATCCCTACTTCTCAATCATGGATATGATCATTTAAAGAGGATTCCCAGTCAGTTAACTTCTAGGGTGCACAAAGTTGGTTTTATTGATAAGTGCAACCTGTTCTGGAATCGCCATCACCTCTTTAGAAAAGATGGCCTTCATCCAAATAAACATAGAAAAAATTTACTCCCTGAATATTTCCAATACACAATTCAGTCCTATCCACATGACTGTTTACGAGCTACACGTGTGTATCTGGAGTTCCCATTTCCACTTCCTCCATTCAGCAGTCCGACACAATCGACCCAACCTTCTGGTGGCGATGTGCAAGTGCACAGGGCTCTACGTCCTAACTACTAACCTTTCATTTCTCTCTGGTATTCCATCCCCTAATTTAGTAACTCAAGGCTAAACTCTGTAGTTTCACTTCTACTAACAGATCATGGAGCACCAGGTCAGCTTGGACTGATGCTAATAACACCATATCTTCAACCGTTAGTGGCTTGGCTTCTTTTTAATTTTCTTTAGGTTATAATCCACCACTATGGGCAGATCAAGAGTAAACAAGATTTGAACTTTGCTTTTCAAGCTTTAATAAAAGCACTTAAGTGCATAAATATTTTCATTTCTGTCAGCTATTTCTGTGAGAGCATTCACCACTCCGATGAGTGAGTGCCACTTAGAATGTGTTGAGCTGTGTTTGGACTGCATTTTGTATGACGTAATCTGTTACCAAGTACATCAGTTGTCCAGGAGTTTCCTATAAACTAGCAGAACTTTAGCTCACCATTTTTTTACTACAGTAGATCTGCCATTTTTTCTTTGCTGGCAAATCAAGCATGGCAGCTTTGTGCTCCTCTGTCAGGTCCAGTTCATCCTAGGAAAGAAGAAAAATGGAAAGTTAGAGTGGCAAAGAGAAAATGAAAGGACTGGAAAATTGTGGCTGCTTGAATGCAATTAGAAATGCTCATTGGGCAGAATATAAACATGGACTGAAGTCTTGTACACACCACCAGCTCCATGAACATGGCATTAAGCTCCTGAGATGGGGGCATGGGCAGAGTGGGCTCCAGCACAGCTGCAGTGTCAACATTTTGATGGCAGTAAGTGATTTCTGGTTGGTCTTCTTCTCTGTAGCAGCATGAAAATAAAGCTGACAGACCACGCCCCTGGGGCTTCACCTGGGTTGCCATGGTTACAGCAGGACCCTCACCTGAAATATTTATGAAAGAATGGAAAATGTTACCATGAAACATGTTACAGTAACTTTCTGGTGAAACGTGTTACAGATACTTTAGTGCTGCAGGTCTCAGACCTGAAAACAACTCTGTTCATTGATTCAGTTTTATTTATACAGCACAGTTTCTTTTGCAGCTTGCACAGGAGGGAGCACAGACCTTCACAGAATTGTACAACATGACAGGAATGACAAAAAGTTTTTGAATCCTTGAAGCAGACTCCCCCTTCACATGAACAAATTTGAGTCTATTGGGTAGCTATTCTAACTTTAACAGGGAGCCA
Source organism: Australoheros facetus (assembly GCA_030220045.1). NCBI lineage: Eukaryota > Metazoa > Chordata > Actinopteri > Cichliformes > Cichlidae > Australoheros > Australoheros facetus. The sequence goes on from JASGAU010398487.1 coordinate 10,323, forward strand.
ATGAAGAGAAGCCAATATGGGAGAAATCTGCTCTCTCTTTCTAGTCCCTGTCAGTACTCTAGCTGCAGCATTTTG
>JASGAU010398496.1:0-15920 GCA_030220045.1 Australoheros facetus
GCAGAGCCACACAGCTGGCACGGCCAAAAAACAAAACAAAAAAAATCCAAAATCTGACACCACACTGAAACAGTCCATTGATCAACTGGGCTTGGTGCTGGGTGGGGGGCTTTGCCAGACTTAGTAATGGACAGACAGTGTCGCCAATGAGACTGATGGCCCACTGCCCCTTTTATTAGTTGTTTCCAGAATGACATTAGTTTAGCTACTGGGGCCCAACAGGCCTGGCAGGAACAGAAGAGTTTTGTGTCTCCACCCCAGACTAACCCAGGGACAGAGAACATGACAAGGTCACGGCAGGCTGAGACAGACAGGGCCACCATGGATCCTCCTTTGACCTCGGCGCAGACACTGTGGTGTACTGGTCAGGGTCAAGTGGACAAGCAGGATATTTATGGCCTGTTTTGGGGACAGCCAAAACAGCATTATTGTCTCTGCGGGGGCCTCAGGCTGGACCACACTGCACAAATGTAGATTAATGATTGAGCCTTAGTGTTTTTTGAGTGTCATAAATCCATATGAATAAGCAGATGCCTCCCTCATGTGCCATTCTGTTGAGTGTCAAAATGCCACAGCACTGGGAAAAAAAGAAATCCTGCATGCCAAACGCATACAAGGCTGTATACGATCATCAGTATTAATCTGAACTGCAGTCATTTATATCAGTCAGGAGTAAATAATAATCAGACTGCAACTGAATTTTTTTCTTAAATGGAAAAAGTAAAAAATGCTTGTTTCAGCTAAAATGATTGGTCAGTTAATCGTGTCAAACAGGAATTAATTTGTCTAGTTTTTAAGTAAATGTGTATTTTTTTAAACATTGTTTAATTAAATTGTAATTTTCCACTTCTAATCACTTTATAGTAATATTGTGCAGTGAACCATCACCAACAAACCTAAAGCAGCAAGATTTGCTTCTTAATCTCTGCATAATATGACAATAAAAGGACATAGATGGCCTTTAATCCTTCTAGAACACAGTATTTCTTAAATTTCTAAATCTTTTCCTCTGTATGCTCTGAATGCCTAATTGAGTTTGATCCAACGTTGACTAAAAACATAAATTATCAGTATTTAATACCTGCTATTATCCTCCAGTGCCATGGTTCCCTAATGACATCCAGGACCTGGACCGCTTCGCCAACCAGATCCTCAGTTATGGCTCCGAGCTGGATGCTGATCACCCGGTAAGGACTGACTCATCCACTGGCGCATCCTGCCTCACGTCCACTCACGCCCACACGCTTGTTCATGAAAAGCAGCGGAGATGACAGGCCGCACTCTGCCGTCTATTCTAATGGAAACTATCTACACACGCAAATTGATGTCATTGCTTTAATTGAGCCCCTGTAATTATAGATAATTGCTCCCTTTTGCCACCGGCATTAAAGAGAAATGTATTCATCATAAGCTGAAAAACACTCTACAAAGGCTTCATTTGAATATGTATGTGCGTTTGGCCTTCCCAAAGGATTTCCACCTTTGATTTAGCTCCGAGTGGCTCAGCTGCGATCATCAGATCTAACATGGCTTTTATTTTTGTGTGTGCGCGCTTTCAGGGCTTCACGGATCCAGTATACAGAGCCCGCAGGAAGGAGTTTGCAGACATTGCCTACAACTACAGACAGTAACTACTCCTACTTAATATGTTTATGCTTATAGAGCAGGGGTGCCCAAACTCGGCAACACGCCCCCTACTTCCGGTCCGCAAATTGATGCCAAAAATAACATACAATTTGGCCCTTTAAGTTACTTTTTTGACTTTTCGCCGTCCCCTCCAATTAAGAGGGTTAAGCGAAATGACATCAATTCGTGGACCAGAAGGGGGTGTGGCCAGAAGCGGCCCGTGGGCCGCAAGTTGGGGCACTCCTGTTATAGAGAGTTTATGGGTTAAAAAAAGCTGAGTTTAAGTAGTGTGTTTAAAGGCTCCCGGTCATTGTGCAGCTGAAGTATTATTCTCATGTTGCTCAAATACTGCTGACAAATGATGACATGAACTATATATATATATATATATATATATATATATATAATTTTTTAAAAGAGTATATTATTATTAAGGTGTACAGAATTAAAAAAAAGATTTTAAAAAGTTATAGTTTCAGAGCAAGTACCCAAACCCACGAAGCAGAGGCAGGTAAAACAAAACAAAAAAAAAACAAAAAAAACAGAAAGAGGAAAAACAAAGTTCAAAAGCCAGAAGAACAAATCAGGAATTCATAACAGGAGCTAGAAACTCGAGGAACTCCAGAGGATATTCACAGAGCATAAAGAGATGATCTGACAAAGAGAAAGACGCCGGTGCCGGCAACGTTTGCCATCAGAAGAGCTATTTTTGACCAACACCCACCCCACCCCCCAAAATTAAGAAAATAAGGCTCCAAGAAATAGATGTCGGCAATTTCAGTGACAAGAAATTGGTAGAAAATCAGAAGGGAGGGAAATCAAATTCGATGAAAACAAGACACAGGTGGAAATAATCGACAGGGCAGACAAAGGCAGGAAGTGAGGGCACAGGAAACTGAAAGAAAATTAAAATAAAAGCGAAAGTGGAAACAAGGAAGAGAAGGACCACTGGAGATATTAGGACAATCTGAACAAAGCAACACAATTAAGAATATCTATAAAATTAAAGCATAGCACTCATTTTATTTAAAAATGATACAGTTAAGGATAATAATTTCAATAAAATGAATTAACATGCAGCCGAAGGTCTTCGGACTGCACAAAGAAATGTGGTGTTAAATGACAGGAAAATGAGTCGCCGGCACTGATATAATTCCAATTTATATTCATGTACCTACACAAAAATGTAAAGCAGGAACACAACAATACATAATAATACATTAATACTTACCCACATTCTGTTGTACTTTGTAATTTACAAATATCTGAGCAGTTATTTAGTATTTTCTTACAACATTCAGTGTTTTCATCCAGTGAAAAATTACATAATTCCATCTAAGAAAACCATTACTGCAGTATTATGAAATTAATATTTTTATAGCATATTCAGTACTTAAAAATATATATTAGAGCTTCTTATTGTATTATTTGTTTTTATTTTGGATTTATTTTTACATTATTTTTGGGAATCTTCTTTTCTCAATTTGTACCTTCATAATCTATTTTTTTATTTTTATTTTATTTTATTGAGGTGTTTTACTCTCTTCTACAGATTGTTTTTATTATCTTGGCTGCCGCAGTAACTACATAAATAATTATATTTATAGCAAATATGTCGTCAATTATGAACAAATAAGTTACAGATTCATTACATCATCTTTTAAATGATTTTAAGGGCAGTTAGAATATAAATTGATGCCACGTTTGTTTTTTGATACTACCACTCCATGCATTCAACTACAGGGCTTTCTGAAGCCCAGACATTACCATGGTGGAGTTTTTATTGGTGTTAATGCTCGAAAGCCATCACACTAAAACCAACATTAATAGATTTTTTTTTTTTTTAGTAAAGTCCACATCAGTGCATAAAACACAGGATTTTGGCTCCTTCTTTAGCTGCTGAATGCTATGGTATGCTCAGCAGCTAGTCACTAACCTGGGAAGCTCATTAAAATTAATTACTGACACTAAAGAGAAAAAACTAAAACCGATATGTTGCAGGCTGGGAAATCGGTCATATAAAAGGTGTTTGATTAAGAAATAGAAAAATTAAAGTGTGGTAGTGTTGCGTTTATGAGCAATACATAGCTACTGTTGTGACCTTCGATCCAGCGGCCAGCCCATTCCCAAGGTGGAGTACACAGAGGAGGAGAAGGCCACATGGGGCACGGTGTTCAGGGGGCTGAAGACTCTGTACCCGACTCACGCCTGCCGCGAACACAACCGGGTCTTCCCCCTGCTGGAGAAATACTGCGGCTACAGGCCGGACAACATCCCACAGCTGGAGGATGTGTCGCGCTTCCTGATGTGTAAGTCCACGCTTAAAAATTACTTCTTCATTTCACTCCAAACCTGAAATGACATTTTAACCCCTCTGTTTATTGATGTAAATGAAAAATAAAGATATGTGTTCACTATTAACCAGCTGCTTATTAGGAGCAACATTAGTGGCACATTTGCTCGTTTTTAGTCAGTATAAAGAAGTTTAAAATGTTATTATTATATTTATTACATAAAATAAACATATTAATGCCTTTTCTACATGGCCACTTTCAGCACTAACACACTTCCCTCATAACCTCCTAATTATTCCCTAAGAAAGCAGATATTTACACATTTTCTTCTAATGACTGATATAAATAGAGAAACTGTTCCTGTTATGATTCACTCAGCATCACACAGTACATGAAACCAAATGTATGAGTCATCATTCAGTTTATTTTGGAAACCCTTACTTCCCCCCCTCCCCTCCTGCTCTTATTTAACACAAACAAAGCGCTGACCGTCTCGCCTCTTTCATCTCCTGCAGCGTGCACAGGTTTCCGGCTTCGCCCCGTAGCCGGCCTGCTCTCATCCCGCGACTTCCTGGCTGGACTTGCCTTCCGCGTCTTCCATTCCACGCAGTACATTCGCCACGCCTCCAAGCCCACGTACACACCTGAGCCGTGAGTGTCTCACTCTATAAAGCTAAATAAATTACAGATGAACTAGAACAGGCAAACTATGAGGATATTACTGTCTGTCTTACTATCAGATGCACTGTAAGCTTTGACTGTGGTAATCATTGGCATAATAATTATTTATTGGCATTTATTCACGGAGCAGCAGTGCATCCTTTTATGTAGAAATTTCTGTGACAAGATATTGTTGCCCATTTGTTCTAATTGCCGATGATACTGAGAGGAAGTAAAGTTTCCTAAATTAAAGAGTAAATTCTGTTTCTAAACCAGGGATATCTGCCACGAGCTGCTGGGACACGTTCCTCTGTTTGCTGATCCAAGCTTTGCGCAGTTCTCACAGGTATCATTACAGAGGACCTGTTATATTATTGAAATTAAACCAAGAGTGATATAAAATCCTACTCTGGGGTTAAAAAAAAAAAAAAAGGTTGCACAAAAGTTTATTTCGACCTTATCTGATCCATATCCTTTGATTCCACCCTCACCCACAGGAAATTGGACTTGCATCTCTCGGAGCACCGGATGAGTACATTGAAAAACTTGCTACTGTGAGTACTGTGTACAAGACAAACAGTAGTATTAGAAATGAGCTTTCTAATTAGGAAAGATTGCATCAATCTAGAGCACATTAAATAACCTGTTTCTTAACCTAACAGGCTGTTCTGACATGCAGGGTAAACAGGTTTAACTGATAATAGTAATTACATTCCTGTTTACATTATAGAGCCCTGGGATTGATGTTTGAATTTTCTCGTTTGGGCTTCGCTTGGTTAGGGTTATTTAACCTCTCCTGTGTCCTCGTGTGTCAGATTGTAGTGTCTGTTTGGATTCATTGTGAGTCTGTTTTTGTTTATTAGAGCTTTTTTGTGCACTTGTATTTTAAGCTTTTTAGTTCTTGTTATGAGTTCTAATTATTGTTATTTGTGCTTGGTTTCATCACCTTATTCTTTCCTGCTTTTTGTGCATAAGTCACATGTCATGACCCAGGTGTGTCTCCCTCAGGTGTACTGGTTCACCGTGGAGTTTGGCCTCTGTAAGCAGGGCTCTGAGATCAAAGCCTATGGAGCCGGCCTGCTTTCATCATTCGGAGAGCTGGAGGTAAGAAGGAGCTGAGTCACAGCGAGAAAGCACAAACTGCTTTGTGTGTATAACACATTTGCCTTGTTGCACAACATCAGGCAGTGGGTTAGTGGTCCACTCAGCTTCAGGTTTAATGTGTCACTGGGGGAGTCGCTCAGCAGGGAGACAGTAAAGTAGTTCAGTGGGTAAGCGCTCAGGTGGGGGCAGAGAAAGGATGAACGCCTTGCTATTGAGGTCATGAGTTACATCAGCGGCTGTCAGCAGAGGATGTGCACTCAAGTCAGCAGAGTCTTAAATCATGCCACACTTCCTGTTTACAGACAGGAATATAGATGCTCATTGAGAGAATAAAACAGTTAAAAAAAAAAAAAAAAGTTTTCTGTGCCGTTTTCTTTCAGTACTCTTTAACAGAGAAGCCCAAACTTCTGCCTTTCGACCCCGAGAAGACGAGCGTCCAGAAGTACCCGATCACAGAGTACCAGCCGGTTTACTTTGTGGCAGAGAGCTTTGAAGATGCCAAAGACAAAGTCAGGTAAGACGAGCAATTCATTTATTTTTTACATTTTCTAGAGTATGTTTATGATGCTTGATCAACATCAATCGCCTGTCTGTTTGCAGGAAATTTGCAGCCACGATCCCCAAACCTTTCTCAGTGCGCTACAACCCCTACACTCAAAGCATCGAAGTGCTGGACAACACCCAGCAGCTCAGGAACCTGGCAGACAGCATCAACAGTAAGCAGCTTCGATCAAATTACATTTTACTAAATGTTCTGGAAATGTCACATTAAATGTGTTAAGTTGACTAAATGAAAAACACTTCAGTAACTTAAATTACTTACTGGAAGCAAACAAAGAGCACTGACCAAAGATAGCGAGAGAATCCAGGACACACAACTATACAGTCAGCCAGAGGAGGACTAATTAAGTAAACAGGTGCAGAGTGAGACACAGGCGGAAGTAATCAAGACAGTCAGTCAGACAGGAAGTGGAAAGCAGAAGAAGACACCAGAGGAAACTGAGGATGCACATGTGTATTCTTTGTGGATGTGTTTTTACTTTAAGGTGTGTAAGAGGCCTGGCACACAGCTGGAATATTCAAAGCATGGTGGAATGACTCTCAGCTCACGTGTGCAATTAAAAATGATTGCACCATGTCGTGCATTTAATTAAATGTAGGCCTAAATATGAAGCATGTGATGAGCACTAACACACAGCAGCAGTCCGACTTTTCCTTTCCTTCTGTTTCAGGTGAGATGGGGAAATTGTGTGAAGCCCTGCGGAAGCTGGAGTAACTGCACAGGAGATCAGATTCGGAGAATCATGAGCATCTCTTCTCTGCTTCTGTAAACCGCACGCTTGGGGATTTCTCTGTATTAAAACACATATGCAAATCTGATAGTTACCATATTCCTGTAATTCAGCAAGTAGGAAACCTGAAATTTTAGTTAGCTGTAGCCTGTTATTATGCAGAATAGTAAGGCATGTCAGATTATAGCCACATTAATGTTACTGAAAGAATAGCTTTTTGAAATAAGAGCATTGCATAATCAGCATCTTTTTATTAACTTTTAGTTTCTAATTTCATTAACATGCCTGCATAAATCAGGTTGTTATGCATTTAAAATGACAGGATTATTTCTGTTATCTTTCATTTAATTTGGATTAATTACATGTTTTGTATATGCTCGAAAGTTTTTAATAAATATTTCTTCACTCTGACTTTCATTTCTGTGTCTGCTGTTTCCCCTTTTATCCTTAATTGTTCCCCTAAATTATTATAGTGATGGAACAGCCTCTAATGCCCACGTGAGGCCTGCTTCATAGATGCCCATATGTGAGTTGCACCTGTAGAGTTTATGGATTTAACTGATAACTTATCACTCCACCTTTCGTCACAATATTGTCACATCTGCCCCCCCTACAGCACCCGGACTGCAAAGCATTCTGGGTGCTGTAGGATATTCCACTTCGTTTAATAGCCTTTAAAACGCCATACAGGTACCTCATATAGTGACGATAAAAACTGAACATCATAACCTTCATGGCAGTAAGATTTTCTATTTATAACCAGGGCTGTGTAACATTTATGTAACCCTTAATGGTTTGGGTTGAATGTACCTGAAGCATCCCCTCCTGATAGCGCTATTTGTGCCCCATAAATAGAAGAAACACCATGACGCAAAGCAGGCCTTCAAAAAAGCAAAACGCACACTCCGTATTTGCGCAGCTCATCTCCATACAGCCTTCAGATGAGAGGAGGCTATTTAACCCTGTCGGGCTGTCAGCTCCAGCAGAGATGAAGACTGACGGTGTGGCGCAGACCTTCAGCGGGAGGAAGCAGAGTCTGATCGAGGATGCGCGCAGGGAGCGCAGCAGCGGCGGCGGTTCCGCGGGCTCTCCGGGGCCCTCCAGGTACGGAGACGGCTTCGTGTTTGAGGAGAAGGAAGGCAGGGTGACTCTGAACGTCCTGTTCGGCCTCAGCAATGAGAAAAACGCGGGGTTCTTCAAGACGGGGAAAATATTTGAGGTAAGCCTGAGATGATGAGGACATTGTGAAAGCCTGCGTGAGTGTAGCAGAAAGGTGAGCTTAAAACCTGCAGGAAAATGATCACGCGTTTACTTAATTACTGTATCATTGTGCTGATGGCTTAAATCAGCTTATTTTTTGTGTTGCAGCGGGAGCAAATTTTAATAAATTTAATTATTTTTTTTAGAAAATAGTGACGCGGCTGTCTAAACAAAGCAAACTTTATCTTTTACCCTTATCCGTGCATCACATTTGAATCATATTTAGCCTAAAATATAAGCTGATAATGACTGATAAATGACATTAAATGTTATCACTGATATACTTTCCACCCTTGCATACAGATCTACAGACTGTAAAACTTTAATTTAATAAAACAAGTGATAAGTTACACCTAAATTTGACTTTATTAAATATTAATAATTAATTTTATTAGAAATGACAGATACAATGAAAAGATGTAACCATAAATCTTCTCTAAATGATTACATTAAGAAAATTATTTTTTATTATAAAATTCGTGAAATTTTATGTCTAAATTCAAATTATGCACATACACGTGCTGCAGACATTGTGCAGTAAAATAAACGTCTAAATATGTACACTGCACGTTTTCTTTGCACACTATGAAATAAAAATATGGCCAATAATCTCAAAAACAACCCATGCATGAAATGTTGTGGGTTGCAGTCATTGTAAGAGCTGCTGATCAGTTTGTGGGTCTAATGCAGGGGCCATTTTGTCAGCTTAATGTCAGAAACTTGAGGAGCAGCAGCGGAGCTGAAAAGCACAAAAATGACATCCTCCCGCTTACATGTTAAAATCTCTTGCAGACGTTTGAAGCCAAACTCCTCCACATCGAGAGCCGACCGGGCAGGAAGTCTAAGAACAGCACGGCCGACCTGGAGTTCTTCATGAAGTGTGAAGTTCACTGCTCCGACCTGGACGTGTTCATCAACTCGCTGAAGAGGGTGGCTGACGACGTTCACTGCGTGCCAGAAGAAAAGGGCAAGTGTCTGATTTTGCTGGTTCACCCGACACTTTTCACATTATCACAGGACTCTTTAACCACTGAATGCTCCTGTCGTAACAACATGCAATCAGACAAAAGCACTAATTTGTTTCTTTTCACTCGACCACAGTCCCCTGGTTTCCCCGACAGATGAAAGACCTCGACAGATGCACCCTGTTGATAACCAAGTTTGATCCGGACATGGACCACGACCATCCAGTGAGCGTTTACATATCTGCTGCTAAATTAGAGACAACGTTAAAACTAAATAAAGCCTGCTGACTCTGTTTATTGATTCATTGCAGGGATACAATGATCCTGAATACAGAAAGAGACGGGCTGCCATCTCTGAGCTCGCCTTCAGATACAAACAGTGAGTAATGTCACAAATTTAAATCACTGTGTATATAAAAGATCAGTGAACCCTCAAGTCCATCTAGGTGTGAGCAAATTTTTAAAAAAATCAATTTGACCTGAAAATAATGAGCCCATAAAGTCATCAGGAAAGTCACACAGCAGGTTAGCAGTTGGTCAGTTTTCCTATAGACTTCTATACAAACAGGAGTCTTTTTGCAGCCAGAGCAGTCGCCCCCTGTTGGCCATCAAATAGAATGCATTTCAGCAGACCTCTTCGTGATTTTGTGCACCCATCTTTTATTCTTTTATATGCTGCACTCTGTTCTTCACCTTTCTGCTCTCCTTCCTGGCTGAAGAATTGGAAAATATTACTTTCACAGCTATCATCCAAACTTTTACCCTTAACTGACAGGTTTTGGAGGAATTTCTTTAGAACTGCTAATTGAGCATTAATAAAATACTATGAAAACACTTCCCTACGCATAAAACTGTATTAGTGGCAACTTATACTTCGAGAAAATAAATTACATTTAAATTTCAAGTTAGTAACTTTAAATTTTGAGATAATTACCTGAAATTTTGACGTATGGATGGCAAAAAAAAAAAAAGAGTACGTTTCCCAGACTACCATCGGATCGGAAGTCTTTTTTGCATCCTCTCTGGTGGTCTTCATGGGTTTAAGGCACTTTGGCATTGAATGTAACTGGGTTAAACGATGACCTGAAAGTAGTTAAACTTACTTTATATAAACATATTTGAACATTAGGATATTTATGATTTTCCTTTGCTGCAGGGGGGACCCGCTACCCATGGTGGAGTACACAGCAGAGGAAATATCTACATGGTGAGGCGTGCATGCGCAGTCATGGATGTAAGTGCATTGTGGAGGGCACAATTACATCACAATGACAATATGAAATGTTGTGTTTATAGGAGGCAGGTCTACCAGCAGCTCAGGAGCATTTACCCGAGTCTGGCCTGCAAACAGTTCCTGGACGGCCTGCAGCAGCTGGAGAAAGAGTGCGGCTACGGAGAGGACCGCATCCCTCAGCTAAGAGAGGTCTCCTCCTTCCTCAGAGGTGACATACTGAAAAACCTGAATCAGAATAGATCCATTTTCACTGATTTTCTCAGAAGCTTGAGTTAGTAAGTTGAAATTTGGAGATAATAGCCTGAAATTTTGAATTAGAGATGGCAAAAAAAAAAAATACATATAAAGTGCTTAAAAAATGTATTTGCCCACCTGTCATTGAAAAAAACCACACAAATATTTTAGAAATATTTAGAAAGTCAAGAACTTGTTTAAAATAAAAAATCATATTGTACTTTATTAGGCAAATAAATTGAATTCATGTTTCTATACCCAAATTTGAGACAACACACTGGACTTGTCTGTGAAGTCAGAAACTGATGAAGTCAGAATGAAGTCAGAAACTGATGAAACATAACACTAAAACAGATTTTTTCTGTTCAGGGATGCAAGTGAACTGTAATTTGGTATTTTAATTAAAAAATATTAGTGCGCTTTATTATTTTTTCTGCTTTTTTGTAAAACAATAAATTTGAAAATTCATGGATAACAACAATGATTATATTTTTAGCATTAAAAATATCATTTTGTTTGATTAACCATCACAAAAACATAATAGATTGTTTTGGTAATTACCAATACTGTTAATTTAGGGCAGCTGTGGCATAAACCTTACACTAGGTGGCGGTCTGATAAATTTGGTAATCACTGTATATTACAAAGAAAAACAGAAAATCTTTATTTATAATAAGCTGTTACAGCCTAAAGATTGTCATTAAATAACTAAAAAGATTATTTAGCTAAATGATAAATCTTTACATCAGCTGTAATATTACATAGTCCTTAAAAACTGCTCTAAACACACATTTTCACAGTTTTTTTCCACTCGTGGATCTGCATGATGTCAGTGAGATGGGATATCCCTAATATGGTCATCTCAGGAACAGAAACCCCGCCCACCAGCAGTTTTTTATTTATTTATGAGAATGTTACTTTATCCTATAAATGAAAAAGTGACTGCAATTTAAAAAAAATCCTACTTCAAAGTGTTGCATGCATGTGTTTTAGCTACCCTAATGAGTTTGGGGGGGGGGTTCAGAGCATTTTAGGACATCTGGGCCAAAGTCATATTCATAAAGAAGCAATAACATATTTAAAATAAATATGTAGTCAAAGCTTTAAATTATTCTCCCTTTGTATAAACAACTTTTTAAACAGCCAAAGACAGTTCCTTTCATTTCTCATTTGGACACATAAGCAGAAGAAAAGTGATCATTTGTGTGGTTTTAAGCACTGCCGATATCGAGGCAGTTAATTAAATACAAGTGGGAGGTTCAGTGCTCTGCCTTACTGCTGTTTATGGCTTATTTCAAGCCCCTTGTTGTGTCACGTTGCTATAGGAATCGTGACAAAAAGAAATGCAACAAAATCACACAAGAAAAGAAAGAGATTAACAAATACAGCCGGCTTATTTTCTCCTCTTTTAACTTTAGAGAAAACTGGTTTCCAGCTGCGTCCGGTAGCCGGTCTGTTGTCAGCCCGAGACTTTCTCGCCAGTTTGGCCTTCAGGGTGTTTCAGTGCACGCAGTACATCCGACACTCCTCCGCACCCATGCACTCCCCTGAACCGTGAGCTTTTATTAAGACCTGAATCATTCATTTATGCAGTCAGCTGCATTTTCTTTCATTTAAAAAAAGATCTATCCGCTCCCACAGTGACTGCTGCCACGAGCTGCTCGGCCATATCCCCATGCTGGCGGATAAGGAATTCGCACAGTTTTCACAGGTGATTCCACCATGATGTACTTTATGTTCTCCACGTGACCTTTAATAAACTACTGAATTAATAAACTTTGATGTTTCCAGGAAATTGGACTTGCCTCACTTGGAGCTTCTGATGAGGACATTGAGAAACTGTCAACGGTAGGATTTAAATGCAAATGAGAGTGATTTTAACTAATTCATGCAAACCTGCAGCTTCTCTTTCTTCAATTTTATGGCCGTCAGTGCCATCTAGTGGCGTAATGTCTAAGCAGGGCTTTTTAATGCACTCTGCAGTTATACTGGTTCACTGTGGAGTTTGGCCTCTGCAAGCAGAATGGAACAGTGAAAGCTTACGGTGCTGGACTTCTGTCCTCCTACGGAGAGCTTGTTGTGAGTTTCCTCACAGTTCCCTCACAAATACATATCGTCTTTCTGCATTTACCTGCTGCGCTGACAGTCTGCTGCTTCCCTGTGTCTCCAGTACGCCCTGTCCAATGAGCCCGAGTACAAGCCGTTCAATCCGGAGGAGACGGCGGTGCAGCCGTACCAGGACCAAAACTACCAGCCGGTTTACTTTGTGTCCGAGAGCTTTGAGGATGCAGAGATGAAGCTGAGGTAAAAGCAAAATATTTAAATCCACACAGAAATCCTTCATTTTTAAGTGTATGTGTGTATACACACACACACACACACACACACACATATATATATATATATATATATATATAGATGCTGTCTTTCTTCATTGCCTTGTTGGTACCATATGCTACTAGTGATCCAGTGTGATACTGCTTTGTAGAAGTACTCTGTAAGGTACCTTCACTGAGTACAGGAACTCAGAAGTGATTCCAGGACATTACTGGTCACTTTAATGTTGTTTTCTTTCCAATATTTGTCACCCATTTGTTACATATGCATTCAATGAATTGCACAGGAAATACTCTGCCAACATCAAGCGCCCCTTTGCTGTCCGCTACGACCCCTTCACCTGCAGCGTGGAGGTCCTGGATCAACCCAGTAAGATCCAGAACGCCCTGAGCCAGATGAGGGAGGACCTGAAGACCCTTCACAGTGCTCTGGAGAAGCTCAGCTCATCTTAACTTTGGGAAGAAGTTTTCTTTTAATAAAGCAGTTGACTGGGCATTTGAAATGGGAGACCGTGTGTATAATTTCTATTCCCAATGTAGTCAGGTTCGCGAGGCTCCACTGGCCATTTAACTGTGTGTATAAAGTAGACATGTATAAAGAAATAAATGTTTATTTTCATGAAGAACTCTTTGGTGATTTACATTTAAATGTGCTGCAGGGGGGTTCAGTGTTTGTCAGCAGGACTAATCGAACGGAAAGATCGAACCACTACAATACAGAGCTCGTGGACCACTCTCTAGCTTTTAATTCCAAACCAACTATTTCCATTTGGAAAATTCTTGGAAGCCATTTATCTTCACGTGTTATTAAGCAAAGGGAAGGAGCTAATTATGAATGATTTAAGTATCATGTTCCCTCTTCTGGTCAAGGCCAGAGCCAGCACTGAGGCCCAACACGTCAGCAGGGCCAGGTCACCGGGACCTCACAGCCAACCACAGCACGGTCCGCGGGGCTGCGCTGCTGACAGACGCTCTTCTCTCTTTATTTCTCTTCGGAGAATTTGGCCTTCGGGGTTTTTGATGGACTTCCAGCGTTTTGATCTCCACACGGGCGACAATCCGTATCAAAGCCGTGCACGTCAAAGCTTCCCCTTGAGAAGACAAATCATCTCCATCTGCAGGATTCATAAAGCATCACCACCATCAAGACGGTGGCTGGCAAAAGCCTCACGCCAGCCACCTTGTGTTGGGAAGCTTTCCCTTCCCATAATTCCACTGCGCAGTAAATCAAGCCTCCCTGGGAAAAGTCTGTGTTTGCAGAGGAGGGGGAGTAATCTGCTGCTCTGAAAGTGTGCAGCAACACACGAACACTCTCCAACCAAATGTTTCACACTTTATAATTTCTTGTAACCCGGCAACCAGCAAAAGGGGTCCAATGAGATTCTTGTGCTTTGCTTACCACAAATCTCAAATGCTGTGTCATCCCTGCACCATCTAACCATAAGTGTTTCCTTCATTGATGTCAGGGCCATCCCCAGGCCCACACTGGCTTGGTTGCTTCCTCAGGGCTGGAATCGGGGTCATGAGGTTCACTGCGTCCTCAGAAAGATACTCTGCGACGCACATTAAAAGTCCATTTCAGTCCCCATGGGCCTCTTTTGCACTACTGCACCTCACTGGATAATTATTGGACCTAAAGGTAAATATGAACACTTTTTTAGGGGCACAAAAGGTGTGGAAAATAGGTTCTAAAGGAGCATCCACCCCTCAATTCTTCATATTTTGCTGTCAAAATATAGTAAAATATTTTTGATATTTGACATTTGGATGATAGCTCTTTGGGAACCACCTTGTAGATGCAAAAATACCAGGCTTGAATCCTCCTGGGGTTTCAGTTCTCTCTGGGTTCTCCAGCTGCATTTAGGTTTTTAAAGATGGATGTAGGCGCTCATGTTAGAGTGGACAATGAACCTGAAATTTAAAGGCACTACTGTATTCATACCTGGGAAAATTATGTTTCTTTCTTTTTAGGGACTTCTGATAGCAATAAGCTCCACCAGCTTGTAGCCTGACTACTTCTCATTACTAGAAATCTACACAGTCCGGTTCTGTACTGTTGAGAGTGTGAAAAATCATTTAGGAAAGACTTATAGATCAGCTATAGACCATAAAAGGAATAATTCAACATTTTAAGAGACAATGTTACCTGAGTCATGCTGATCTGACTTTGTATGATGCGCTGAAGTCAGGCGAGAGAAAGGTCAGTAAGGTGCTACAACACTTTCTTGACAAACATCTGCCAGTCAATATTAGGTGAAGCCCTGGAAGCTTTCTGCAACACCTGAAAGTCCATGCAATACAGTTGAAAAACAAAAACATAAATCACAGTGAAGTTTGATGTTACGCAGCAGCTTAACAACACAGAAATTATGCAGAAAGAACAAGAGACAGAACATAACTAAGCAAATAAGGTACTTGACTGTGATTGGCCGGTTGTTCTGACTGGACTTCTTCCTGGAAGACCAGGATGACCTGGCACAGAGCTGCAGCTGGTAAATTTAATCTTAGGGTGAAGATCAGCATTTTTCCAAGGATAAGGAATTATGGAGAAGTGTGACCTCAGTCAGCCGGGTGAGTTCTCCTGAACATTTTTCAGGAGCATTGATATGCCACTTCTGCATGGCATTAAGTTTTGTTTGCTACCTCCTGTGGTTCCCATAGATTCCCATGTTAAAATGTCCATCACTGAAGGGGTTTCAAACTTTTTGTTTGAAAGGAGCAATTCAGTCCAATTAGGCATATAGACATGGTCAAGACAACCTGCTGAAGTTCAAACTGAGCATCAGCATGAGGAAGAAAGGTGATTTAAGTGACTCTGAATGTGACGTGGTTGTTGGTGCCAGACAGGCTGGTCTAAGGGTTTAAAAACCTGCTGATCTTCTGGGATTTTTCCACACAACCAGGGTTTACAGAGA